>SJYQ01045348.1:131381-260790 GCA_006410935.1 Redunca redunca
TATATACTGAAAAGAAATTAAGTTTTTTCGTCATTTTTAATTTTTGAAATGAAATGAAATTTCAGACATTTTTCTGAAAAATTTTTTATTTTTCTGAAACTTTTCATTTCAGAAGTAGTGAAATGAAAAATTGAGCGTTTATATTTAGATCTGTCATTACATGGTTTTTGTATTAGATCACTCTCTGATCTGTCACATCCTTTTTTGCATTTGGCCTTCTGGACAGTTAAGCATTTCTATAGCTAATCCATCTCTTAGGAGGCAACTTTTTCAGCATTTGGAAAGAGTTAATCATCTGAATCATGTCACCTTGATGTAGGATAAACCTGGTGAAAAGGTAGTCAGGCCAGCATCTTATATTGCTGTTTATTAAGTATATGCTGTTCTTCTCTGTGCTTAAATGTATTATGTACAATGGCTTTGAATATAGACTCATCACAACTGAGGATATATGGTTTGACCTCAGAAGACCCAGACGTAGCAGTGCATATGCTGGAAAGGTATCCAGCTTTCAAAAGAAGACTGTGAAATAGTTGCAACTGGTATATCAGCATAAAAAATAGAAGCTTGGGGTTTTAAAAAATATGTACACAGAGTGTCATATTTTTCTCAGTGTAAGTGTACATGTGTGTTCTTTTCATATTCATAGGTTTTGCAAGCACTTTACATTTTCTGCTCTTCCTGACACAGGAGTGAGTTATGTTATAATGAGTTTAACCCAGAGGATGTTCTTGTCATAGAAATGGTACCTAGGATGAGGAGGCCCATGGGATAGTACTCAAGCCTAATTTAATACAGAGTTTGGATGAAATACTTTGTACATTTGAGTATAAAAGAAAACAGTATTCCGTGACTAAACTTTCAATGGTGATGGTGTCCAGAGGAGATTTGACTCCGTGGATTTACAGTCTTCATTTTACCTTCCTGAAGGGCATCCTCAGAGTGCTCTGGAGTTGATGTTTGGTGACCAGAGCTTTCATGGGTAAAGCTTAGAATTAGTGGGACAGACTTGTCAGTCCAAGAATAGGAGTTCTGGGCAGGAATGTGGTATTTATAGACGAAGGTACTAGAATAAGCCGAACTGCGCTGTTATCGGTCTTCTAAGAACTAGTGTGGAAAAGGTGGCAGTAGCCTTAGGGAAGGAAAGCCTTCACAGAGTAGGGAAAAAGGAACTAGGAAGGTGGAGGTGATTTCTTTTATCACTTACCTAACCTGCCTGCCTGGAGTACCCGCTACAGCAGAGAAGAGGTGACCAAGTATTACCCATGTAAGATTCAGGCTCCCTTGAACCACAGAGAGCAGGAAAGGGACATGGCAGTTGAAGCCAGTAATCGACTCAGTTGAAGACACAACCAAGGAAGGAGGGTGCATGCTCCCAGCAGTAGCTTCACATCTGCTTTACACTTTTAGGGCAAGTAGATGAGGGCCAAAGGAATAAAAAAATGCAGGCAACTGAAAACATACATCTGAAAACCTTGGGTTTTTCTATTTGGCTATTAAAACCATTAAACAAGAACCAGAAAGCACAAAAAGGGAGCAGGTGAACAGTTAAGGGACACACAGGTTTTGTTCTACATTGTGAAGGTTTGGAGTTAAAGAGGCTGAGTTTAAGTCATTTACTAATTATGCTGCAAGTTACTAATTTTGGCAGATTAGGTCTCTGAGCTTTTCTTTCCTTGTGAATTGAGAGTAATGATAAATCTCTACCACAAAGCTGTCATAAGATTTATTAGATTTGTTACCTTCTTAAAAACTGCTTTGAACGCTGCAAAGTGCCATGTAAATGCTAGTTGTTCCATGGAGTTTTACATTGGGAAGTTGGGGTACCTTTCTAGCACATGCATTGCTAGCTCTGGCTCTTAGAGATACAGCAGCAGGTTAGGGGGACACTTCTTTTTCTGCTCTCTGAACTGATACTAAAGAGATCTGCATCATGGTGCTGGAGAGCTGGTTTTACTCCTAACTAGCTTTGTGCTTCTAAAATTTCCCACTAAAGCAGACCTGAAGGGAACACATGCACTCAGGGCTCCCAAGCAGCTTGTGATGTGCTCATAGTTTCTCTAAAATCCCAGTTTATTTTACAGTTTTATGTGAAGTTTGCAGTTTAGCCTATGAAGTATTTATATTAAACAAGCCTTAGAAAGCATCACTATGAACAAAGCTAGTGGAGGTGATGGAATTCCAGTTGAGCTATTTCAAATACTGAAAGATGATGCTGTGACAGTGCTGCACTCAATATGCCAGCAAATTTGGAAAACTCAGCAGTGGCCACAGGACTGGAAAAGGTCAGTTTTCATTTCAATCCCAAAGAAAGGCGATGCCAAAGAATCCTCAAACTACCGCATAATTGCACTCATCTCACATGCTAGTAAAGTAATGCACAAACTTCTCCAAGCCAGGCTTCAGCAATACGTGAACAGTGAACTTCCAGATGTTCAAGCTGGTTTTAGAAAAGGCAGAGGAACCAGAGATCAGATTGCCAACGTCTGCTGGGTTATGGAAAAAGCAAGAGAGTTCCAGAAAAACATCTATATCTGCTCTGTTGACTATGCCAAAGCCTTTGACTGTGTGGTTCACAATAAACTGTGGAAAAGTCTGAAAGATGGGAATACCAGACCACCTAACCTGCCTCTTGAGAAATCTGTATGCTGGTCAGGAAGCAACAGTTAGAACTGGACATGAAACAAAAGACTGGTTCCAAATAGGAAAAGGAGTATGTCAAGGCTGCATATTGTCACGCTGCTTATTTAACTTATATGCAGAGTACATCATGAGAAATGTGGGGCTGGAAGAAGCACAAGCTGGAATCAAGATTGCCGGCAGAAATATCAATAACCTCAGAATTGCAGATGACACCACCCTTATGGCAGAAAGTGAAGAGGAACTAAACAGCCTCTTGATGAAAGTGAAAGAGGAGAGTGAAAAAGTTGGCTCAAAGCTCAACATTCAGAAAACGAAGATCACGGCGTCTGGTCCCATCACTTCATGGCAAATAGATGGGGAAACAGTGTAAACTGTCAGACTTTATTTTTCTGGGCTCCAAAATCACTGCAGATGGTGACTGCAGCCATGAAATTAAAAGATGCTTACTCCTTGGAAGAAAAGTGATGACCAACCTAGATAGTATATTCAAAAGCAGAGACATTACTTTGCTGCCTAAGTTCCGTCTAGTCAAGGCTATGGTTTTTCCAGTGGTCATATATGGATGTGAGAGTTGGACTGTGAAGAAGGCTGAGCACCGAAGATTTGATGCTTTTGAACTGTGGTGTTGGAGAAGACTCTTGAGAGTCCCTTGGACTGCAAGGAGATCCAACCAGTCCATTCTGAAGGAGATCAGCCCTGGGATTTCTTTGGAAGGAAAGATGCTAAAGCTGAAACTCCAGTACTTTGGCCACCTCATGCGAAGAGTTGACTGATTGGAAAAGACTCTGATGCTGGGAGAGATTGGGGGCAGGAGGAGAAGGGGCCAACAGAAGATGAGATGGCTGGATGGCATCACTGACCTGATGGACATGAGTCTGAGTGAACTCAGGGAGTTGGTGATGGACAGGGAGGCCTGGCGTGCTGCGATTCATGGGGTCACAAAGAGTCGCACTCAACTGAGTGACTGAACTGAACTGAATTGATGCTAATTCTATTTTTAGTGGTTTTAAGAATCTTCGTACTGTTCTCCATAGTGGCTTTACCAATTTACATTCCCACCAACAGTGAGGAGAGTTCCCTTTTCTGCACACCCTCTCCAGCAGTTATTGGTTGTAGATTTTTTGATGATGGTCACTCTGACCAGTTGTAGTTTTAATTTGCATTTCTATAATAATTAGTGATGTTGAGCATCCTTTCATGTGTTTGTTGGCCATCTGTATGTCTTCTTTGGAGAAAAGTCTATTTAGGTCTTCTGTCCATATTTTTTATTGTGTTGTGTGGTTTATTTTTTTGTTTGCTTTTATTAAGCTGCATAAATTGTTTGTATATTTTGGAGATTAATCCTTTGTCAGTTACTTCATTTGCAAATATTTTCTCTTGTTCCATGAGTTGTCTTTTTATTTTGTTTATGACTTCCTTTGCTGTACAAAAGCTTCTAAGTTTCATTAGGTCCGAGTTGTTTTTTTGTTTTGTTTTTATTTTCATTACTCTAGGAGGTGAGTCAAAAAAGATCTTGTTATGTTTTGTGAAAGTGTGTTCTGCCTATGTTTTCCCCTAAGAATTTTATAGTGTCCAGCCTTACATTTAGATCTTTAATTCATTTTGAGCTTATTTTTGTGTGTGGTATTAGGAAGTGTTCTTATCTCGTTGATTTACACGTTGCTGTTCAGTTTTCTGAGCACCACTTATTGAAGAGACTGCCTTTTTTTCTCTCCGTTGTATTTTCTTTCCTCCTCTGTCATAGGGTAGGTGATCACAGATGTGTGGGTTTACCTCTGGGCTTTCTGTTCTGTTCCATTGATCTATATTTCTGTTTTCATGCCAGTACCATACTGTCTTTATTACTGTAGGTTTGTAGTGTAGTCTCAAGTCAGGCAACCTGATTGCTTCACCTGTTTTTCTTTCTCAAGATCGCTTTGGCTATTCGGGGTCTTTTATGTTTTCATACAAATTGTAAAAAAAAATTTGTGCAAATTTTGTGACAAATTCCAATGGTAATTTGCTAGGGGATTGCCTTGAGTCTGTAGACTGCTTTGGTAGTATCGTCATTTTCACAATACTGATTCTTCCAGTCCAGGAACATGGTATATCTTTGTACTTGTTTGTGTTGTTTTTGATTTCTTTCAACAGTGTCTTACAGTTTTCTAAGTATAAGTCTTTTGCCGCCTTAGGTAGGTTTGTTCCTAGGTAAATATTTTATTATTTTTGTTGTAATGGTGATTTGGATTGTTTCCTTAGTCTCTCTTTCTGACTTTTCATTGTTAATGTATAGGATGCAAGAGTTTTCTGTAAATTAATTTTATATCCTGAAGCCTTACCAAATTCATTGATTAGCTCTCATAGTTTTGTTTTGTCATCTCTAAGATTTTCTATGTATAGTATCAGAATTTTAGCAATTTAGAAAACCAATCATATAAAAAGGTAAGTTGGATATAGGAGGTATACTACCTGTTACACCAGCTCCTGATGGATGGTTCATTCAGGAATCTTACTCTGACTGCTGGGAAGAGGGACTTATGCTTCTCTGAGTCAGGAGTCTGTGGTTGTATTTCTTCTGTTCTTTGCTTTTCTGGTCTGAAATGCCAAGAGGCAGGGGAACTGGTGGGGGAGTAGGGGATCGTGACTCTGACTTGAGCAACTCTGATGTAATAAATGTAATAAATTAAGAAGAGGTGGCAAAAATACACAGAAGAACTATACAAAAAAAGATCTTCATGACCCAGATAATCACGATGGTGTGGTCACTCACCTAGAGCCAGACATCCTGGAATATAAAGTTAAGTGGGCCTCAGAAAGCACCACTACGAACAAAGCTAGTGGAGGTGATGGCAATTCAGTGGATCTATTTCAAATCCTGAAAGATGATGCTGAGAAAGTGCTGAATATGCCAGCAAATTTGGAAAATTCAGCATTGGCCACAGGACTGGAAAAGCTCCGTTTTCATTCCAGTCCCAAAGAAAGGCAATGCCAAAATACCGCACAGAAAGCTCAAACTACCGCACGGTTGCACTCATCTCACACGCTAGTAAAGTAATGCTCAAAATTCTCCAAGCCAGGCTTCAGCAGTACGTGAACTGTGAACTTCCAGATGTTCAAGCTGGTTTTAGAAAAGGCAGAGGAACCAGAGATCAAATTGCCAACATCCTCTGGATCACTGAAAAAGCAAGAGAGTTTCAGAAAAACATCTATTTCTGCTTTATTGACTATGCCAAAGCCTTTGACTGTATGGATCCCAATGAACTGTGGAAAATTCTGAAAGAGATGGGAATACCAGACCTCTTGAGAAACCTATATGCAGGTCAGGAAGCAACAGTTAGAACTGGACATGAAACAACAGACTGGTTCCAAATAGGAAAAGGAGTACGTCAAGGCTGTATATTGTCACCCTGCTTATTTAACTTATATGCAGAGTACATTATGAGAAACGCTGGGCCAGAGGAAGCACAAGCTGGAATCAAGATTGCCGGCAGAAATATCAATAACCTCACATATGCAGATGACACCACCCTTATGGCAGAAAGTGAAGAGGAACTAAAAAGCCTCTTGATGAAAGTGAAAGAGGAGAGTGAAAAAGTTGGCTCAAAGCTCAACATTCAGAAAATGAAGATCATGGCATCTGGTCCCATCACTTCATGGCAAATAGATGGGGAAACAGTGGAAACAGTGGCTGACTTTATTTTTCTGGACTCCAAAATAACTGCAGATGGTGACTGCAGCCATGAAATTAAAAGATGCTTACTCCTTGGAAGGAAAGTTATGACCAACCTAGACAGCATATTCAAAAGCAGGGAACTTTTGCCAACAAAGTTCTGTCTTGTCAAAGCTGTGTTTTTCCAGTGGTCATGTATGGATGTGAAGTTTGGACTATAAAGAAAGCTGAGTGCCAAAGAATTGATGCTTTTGAACTGTGGTGTGGAGAAGACTCTTGAGAGTCCCTTGGACTGCAAGGAGATCCCACCAGTCCATTCTAAAGGAGATCAGCCCTGGGTATTCTTTGGAAGGAATGATGCTAAAGCTGAAACTCCAGTTCAGTGGCCACCTCATGCGAAGAGTTGACTGATTGGAAAAGACTGTGATGCTGGGAGGGATTGGGGGCAGGAGGAAAGGGGACGACAGAGGATGAGATGGTTGGATGGCATCACCGACTCGATGGACATGGGTTTGGGTGGACTCCCAAATTGGTGATGGACAGCGAGACCTGGTGTGTTGAGGTTCATGGGGTTACAAAGAGTCAGACACGACTGAGCGATTGAAGTGAACTGAACTGATGTAATAAATCCTAAAGGAGCTTGAATATCGCCATCAGTTATCCACCCCGATTAAATTGCATAACATTTTATTGAATTAAGAGACAGACTGTTCTACATGAATCAGTCAGTAGTCAACAAACATTAAAATTTTTTCATTTAAAAAGGTAATGTAACTAAGTGGGGTTTAATCTGTTTTATAGAAGAATAGAATTCATATTAACAGAATAAAAGAAAAATTATGTGGTCATCTCAATGTTTGCAGGAAAAGCATTTGATAGATTTCAGTATTGATTCATGATTTAAAAACTCTTAGCAAATTAGAATAACAGAGTGCTTCCTCAATCTAGCAAAAGGCCTTTGTAAAATGCTTATAGGTTTTCAGTGATGAAAACTTGAACCCCTTCCCACAAATAATGGAAACAAGGCACGAATGTCCACTCTCACCATGCCTCTTCAACATTCTACTTGTAGGTTCTAGCCAGTACAGTAAGGCAAGAAGAAGAAACGATTGTGATGAACTCTTTATTCACAAGTGCCATATAATCATGTTCAGAGAGAATCCTAAGTAGTTTATCAAAGACATTATTAGAATTAGTGATTGAATTCATCAGAGTCTCAATACAAGGTCAGTGTATAAACATCAATTGTACTATAATGCTACAGTGAACAATTGAAAGTGAAATTTTAAAAAAACTCCCATTTATAGTAGCATCAAAGAACATGAAATATTTAGGAATACATTTAACAAAATATGTGTAAAATGTGTACATTTGAAACTATCAGACATGGTAGAGAGACGTGAAAGAAGACTGAAGTAAATGAAAAGACATAAGACATTCATGTATGAAAAAATGCAATATTGCTATTACATCATTCTCCCCAAAGTGATCTGTAGATGATAGATCTTAGCTATAATCCTAACAGCTTTATTTTTTTTTAATAAAATGGCAAGGTGATTTAAAAATATTTGTGGAGAGGCAAAGAGCAAAGTTGACTGAATCATACTTCCTGATTTCAAGACATACTATATAAAAAATCAAGACAGCATGATACTTGTGGGAGAACAGACATACAGAATAGAAAATTCCATAAATACTTAAACATACATGGTTAGGGAACAGAAGTGGGGAGGGGCAGCAATAAGAGTCCCATTTGTCATCTCATTATAAGAAGTATAGAATTTCAGAATAATCTTGGTCAGTTTTATTAGCAAATGTTATTTCCGGACAGATTTTATGAAGTGTTATTTTATGCCACTAAATAAACCATAAGCTTAATTGCTGCAATCTGGGTAGATGTGTATTTGTTTTACAGTTTAAGCCTCACTAACTGATTTAATAGACTAGCCAAAAGCAATTTCAAATACTTCCATATATTACCAATGATCAGTCCTTATTGTTTCTAAAGTAAGATGAAAGTGAAGCAAAATGTTTGTATGACATTACTTAAATTTAATTATATTTAGTTTCTGTAAAATAGCAGATTAAATGCCAGAACTTAAAACTTGTTTTTCATTTATTTTTTAAATAGAGCTGCATAAGTTACAGTGCTTTAATTCATGAGCAGTTAGATTGTTTCTGGAAATTTTTAAAAAGCCATTTTCTAAGCTAATTCACATTATGCTTTTGATTTTAAATAATAAAGGTTATTTCTATAAATGATAGCTTCACTGTGTACCAAGTTAGCATTTGATAGTTTAAAATAAGAAATCAAACTTTGACTCTTTTAAGGGAGTATTTTAAATAGCTTTTAGTGTTTAATGTGTACATATACATGCATAGGCACATTTAATCGTTAAAATTGCTTGTCAGGATAGTCAAGTAAATGTCCTCTGTAACACTTTTCCTCAGATCTATTTCAGACTTTTGCATGTGTTACTATATTTATCTTTATCTAATCAGCCCTTGCTGTTAGGTTTTGTTACTTTATTATAAGCAGCTGTGCAAAGCATTTTCTTTTAAAAATTACATTCTTTTGTAGTGCTGCCATCATTCACACATTACACATTTGGGCAGCAGATTAAAGGCAAGTAAACTGCAGAACTATATGAAATATATAATGTCAATATAATTCATACCTTCGTGGAAAAACTACCCTTTTGGGACAATTAAATTGAAGATACTAAGATTTTTAGGAGTCATACAAAAGATATACTCATGATTTTGTTTTATCACTCTTAGGTGTTTTCAGCCATGCAGCTTACATGGCTTTAACTATATTTACTAATTCTGAGGGTTAATAGCATGCCAACATTTAATTAGTTTGCTCTGATACTGAGAATTGCTTACATATTAGTGTATATATTTAGTGAATTTAAAAGACCTTCAGAAGTCTAAATTCCAAACCTGTGGCCCAAATAGGGACTTTTGGAATATAAAATCTCACTGCAACTTTGGTGTGACAGTTTGAAACATTTCAGTTTGCAGGCTGTGAACATCAGATTTAGTTGACCTTTGAGTTTATACTAGATTCCAGGTTCGTTTGTAGCATCCACAGGTGGGATAGGCATTATCCCATTGTCTCATATTGCACCATCAAGCCTAAGAGGTAAATTATTCCTGTATCATAGATATGGAAACTGAATCTTAGGACCTTCTTCAGGGTTACATAACTAATTAAGGATATTAGATCCAGTAGAGGTATTGATGACCTCACTCCACCATTTAGGATTGTTGTTAGTTAAGAGAAGTGCTCCATGTTCAGGAAACAGTCTTCGCAGTGTAAACATATTGCATTGTTTACCAATATAGACAGGTCTTTACTTTTGTATTAACTGAAGAGATTCTTGAACAACTTGCTATTTTAGATTAGCCATCTTTTAATTCATTTTTGTTTGTGCTGCCACTCTGTTGATTCAGATTTCCATGACCTGCCACCTGAGCTGATCCAGTATTTTGTAATTAGTCTCTTGGTATGTTTATGTCCATACGATGTTTAACAGGTTAATTTGATTCCCAAACTTTCAGTACCTACCTCATATTGCTTAATCAAAGGAACCATGAACTCATCCTGGCGTGGAACTTGAATTTCGCTTCTCAGTTTTGCCCTTCCCATTTCATCTCGGTGACCCATGTAAACCTCACCTGTTGTTGAGTGGACTTTGAGTTGAGCTTCAGGTGGATGGCCTCCCTCTTTGCTCGCCATTTCAGCACTGCCCCTTGGCCCCTCTTCTTGAAAGATTTTCCCTGTTCCCTGACCTAGCACTTGATTTATACCTCTTAGTTTTAAAACCTAATAGTTTTGTCCCCAAAGTTTTATTTTGATTGGCTGGTCAGAAAGAGGTTCTGAATGTTAATTCACATGCAGCCTGCATGGGGATAAGGAAATCACTTCAGTAAGCAGCTTCCAAAGTTGCCTGTTGCCTCAGTCTTCCTTGGCTCTCCAGCACCAAGATTTAGGATCACAGAAGAGCTACAAAGCCATGAAAGCCAAACCCCTCACCATACTTGACAAGAATCTGGTTCAGCTGAAGCAGAGAGAGGCCTGTTCTGGGTGAGGAGTCATACAGGGCCACCTCCATCCCATTAATAATCTCTCAGATTTCTCTTGCATTTTGGATCATACCCCCATAATTTATTTTCTGCTTTGACAGGTGTTCTGTGGAATGTCTTTATAAACTTAAAAACACAGAGGAAGATATTATTTACAGACTTAGTTTTTAGGAGATGTAAATCATGATTTATGTATAAGTATAAATATCCAACATCAGATTATCTGATAAATCTTGAGAGTTGCAGTTTTTTTACTTCACATTATGCCTTGTGGAGAGGCCTGACGTGCATTTTATGGAATATGAGAATGGTGCCTGCCAATTCATTTTTCCAGATTTGCCTTGGAGAAGAAATCACTTGCATATAGTCTGAGGCTGAAATGTTCATTCAGTACAGGCTTGCTTTTCATTCTTTATTTTTGAAGGTCTGTTGTAGTCTTTGTAAACTTCATAATTTCAAACAATGAAAAGGAGTTTATATGCTGAATTATTTTCTAAAGAGTAATATTCCCTAGTGTACTTTTAAAAATTATAAATCATACAGTAGATTTAAAGGGAAAGATTTTTTTTAAAAGCCACTAGTAATAACAACTTGTATAGAAACAAAGTTTGTTCTTATTAAATATTCATCTGCACCATGTGTGATTAGAGTTTCGTCCTGTAGTACAAATGTAAAAATTGAAAGATTGTTTTGCTACCTCTATATTAAGGTCTATTTTACTGGCTTTATTTCTTTGCCTTTAAGGTATTATGATACCTTTGTTCCAGTTTAGTCAAAACATGTATTACATCCACATCCAGTGGTATCTTACTCCTAATAGTGTTGACTTCAAGTGTTCTTTTGCTTTTTATTTCCAGTATGTGACCTCCTCGGTAACCCAGGCGTCCCCTGTCCTTTGTACTCTCCTCCAGCCAGCCAGAGCTGGAATTCAATGAGGACTGCTGCCCAGTCTTTGTGAGCCTCACAGAGACAGACGCCCCTGTCCCAGAGACACACTGCTCTGCTCGTGATTGCCTCTGAGGCCTGAAGCTGGGGTTAAAGCACCACTCTCAATGAGCTGGCGTGGGAGTTGAATCAATTTATAAAGTACTTAGAAAGGACCTGGCACATAATAAGTACTAGATAAATGCTTGCTGTTTTGTGCTTTTTTCCCCAAGGCATTATTATTGCCATGTATGTAGCTGTTCCTTGATCATATGTAAGAGTTTTTTTAAATGACCCCCTCCCGCCCCCACCAAGTAGAGAAAGAGGAAGACAAAAAGATTAGTAGACTGATTTATTCAGCAGCATTTGTGGCTTGGGTAGACTCAGAGAACTGTGTAAGAGTGGAGAGGACTTTGCAAGAACTGGAATAGTGACAATGTATATAACCCCTTACCAATTACAGTCATGTAATCTTGGCACTTAGTGGGGCAGTATGAATTAATTCTTTGCTTGAGCAGTATAAGAATTTATCAAAAGATTTGCTAAATGGAATGTACATGGGCTGTAGGGCTATCAGGGACTAAAGTAGGTGGTTGAGGATGAGCAGGAGCACAGGGAAAGTTGACTCTCTCCTGGCCTGCAGTCGACATTTGGCTCCCTTTTCGTTTTTCTTTTACAGGCTGATTGGGAGCTTATATCAGTGGAAACCACAGCTTCTGACTTTTATAGTGAATACACGATCAGCCAGTGACAGACTTGTATTTTCCATTCTCCAGTGACTCCTCTCAGAAACCCAGCTGCTTTGTAAGTAGTAAAGATCCAACATGAGTAAATCTATGAGTATTTAATTACACTCCAAAGAGTATGACACCTTGGCAGCATCTGCATTATAGAAGAACCTATGAGAGGAAGAGAAAGTTCTGCACTGGAGATGGAGTTAGGAGAGAAGAACTTGTTTTCATGTCTCAGCTGAGAGTCCAGCACTTAGACCTGTGTTGGTGCACTCCAAACTTTCTGAGACCCTTTCTGTTGCTGTGGGGCCTTGGAACACCCCTGCTACTATACATAGTGGTACTAGCCAGGAGCTGATATGTTTGATTTCTTGAAAATACTTAGAGCAGCAAGCTCATTCATCTTCCTCCCCTAACAGATGAGGAAACTAGAATTCACTAAAGTAAAATGTCATCCCTCTGGGGACTCTGAAACCCCTGGTACCCAAACCTTGGGACAGTGCCCTTTCTCTTAGGTCAGAGCAGACATGTTGGTGGACTCACTCACTCCTCCAGGTACTGAAAAAAAATCAGTTTGTTTACTAGTGATTTCTTCTTTTTGTTAGACACAGCATGCTTTTTACCCAGAGGGGCACATTGATGTATACTATTAGGAGTCCTCCAGGACTGAAATCTGTATCCCTTTTTGAGTTGTCAGAAGCCAGGAGCTCTTGGATTGCACGTCAGCACCTCTCAGTCCACAGTCAGTCCACATTCTGATAGGCTTGTCTTAAGAGTACCTGCCACTCTACCTTTGAGGAGAAAAATCAGTGATGCATTTGATACTGGAAACTTGAAACTTTATCCTATTTAATGAGATTTAAGTTACAGAAACTGTTTTCTGGAGAGAAAAAAGTATAATATGCAACTTTCTTTCTTTTAGATTTTTAGTTAGTGATTTAGAATCACATACTCCGTAAGCATGGGTCAGGCATCTGGCAACTCATGGGGGAAAGAGGCGAGGGGGGATGGTGGGCAGTTTTGTCTGGGACACAACTGCCATCTGTGTGTGGAAATAGGGAGGAGAAAGTTCTCCTGTTGTTTTTGATCCTTACGGCAGACCTGGCAGAAGATAAACTTTAAAACTTATGTTTGCTAAGGGATACAGAAGTCTTTATGCCTCTTTGTGGAATGGGTTAATGTGATTGTGATATTGAAACAGTTTTACAGAGGAGTGAGAAAATCTGCACACCAAGACAGGCTGGGCTAGACCAGTCCTGAGAAGGCTGGGGGCACGATGAGGAGGCTGACGTTTGAAGGCTGCGCTGTATCACTACGTGGTGGGGTGGCCACGTACTGCCAGCCTTCTCAGGGAGAGAGTAGTTTTATTCCCTCATTTTTTAAAAGAAGATGTTAGTGGAGACTACAACTTCCAAGGAACCCAGGATTTTCTTAAATTTAAATAACTTTCACTTAAAATGAAGAAAAGCAGTGGTTGATAAGCATATTTTAAACATGGTCATTAAGTATATTTCATCTGTCACATTCATAATCATGAGCAAAGATATATGATATTTGAGCATTAAGTATATATTACATTGCTGATTTTATGTTAGTGCTATGGGGGAAAAAAAATCTACTGAGCAAACAACTTTTGTGTAATCAGCTGAAAGAACAGCCGCAGGGGTGAGGTAACAGGAAAAGGGGGATTGACATGATGTTTTGTGAGATATTGTTTCCTTAGTTGTGTCACAGAGCCACTGTGGCTTTAGTTTTCCCAGAGCCAGCAGAGCTCTTGCAGAACTCTAGGACTGTGTTCAGAAGTATTGCATTCTTTCCTTATTTCTGTGTTTGTTTCTTGCGTCATTTACATGGAGCCCTCCACTACAAAGAGCTTTGTTACATTATTGACCACGAGCAAAAATACCTGCCATGCTAGCCTACTGATTATGACATGTGAGTACAAGTGTATAGCTAATATGATACACACTTAATGTGAAGCAGTGAAGACAATAGCTAGTGTTGTGTATAACTGTGAAGCGGTAAGAATGTAAGGCTTACCAGGCAGCGCTTAAAACTCCTGTGTCTTAACCCATAGTCATGACAGTGTGTTGGGCTATGTGTCCACTACCTCTGGAGCCATTCCCAGGTCCCACAGGTGTCCTTTGTATTACAGCTTTTCACTAGGGTGTCTTTGTCAAAAGCCCAACATTGCTAAGAATTTATGCTTCTGGTTTTTCTTTCTTCTATTACTATAGAAGTATATCACTACAGTTCACATTTTTAGAGAAGAGGTATATATTTTATTTTGAGGCATTCTCAGTAGATCCTTTAGAGACAAAAATAATAAACAATATAAACTTAAACCTTTAAAAATAAAGCTTGGCATGAAAGTAGTTAATGGGGGAAATAATGGTTTTTCAGCTATTGGTTGTTCATCTTGGGGCTTCCCTGATAGCTCAGTTGGTAAAGAATCTGCCTGCAGTGCAGGAGACCCTGGTTCGATTCCTAGGTTGGGCACCCACTCTAGTCTCTGCTTTTTAATATGCTGTCTAGGTTGGTCATAACTTTCCTTCCAAGGAGTAAGCATCTTTTAATTTCATGGCTGCAGTCACCATTTGCAGTGATTTTGGAGCCCCCCATAATAAAGTCTGACACTGTTTCCACTGTTTCCTCATCTATTTCCCATGAAGTGATGGGACCAGATGCCATGATCTTTGTGTTCTGAATGTTGAGCTTTCAGCTACCTTTTTCACTCTCCTCTTTTACTTTCATCAAGAGGCTCTTTAGTTCTTCTTCACTTTTTGCCATAAGGGTGGTGTCATCTGCATATCTGAGGTTATTGATATTTCTCCCAGCTATCTTGATTCCAGCTTCTGCTTCTTCTAGCCCAGTGTTTCTCATGATGTACTCTGCATAGAAGTTAAATAAGCAGGGTGACAATATACAGCCTTGACGTACTCCTTTTCCTATTTGGAACCAGTCTGTTGTTTCATGCCAGTTCTAACTGTTGCTTCCTGACCTGCATATAGGTTTCTCAAGAGGCAGGTCAGGTGGTCTGGTATTCCCATTTCTTTCAGAATTTTCCACAGTTTATTGTGATCCACATAGTCAAAGACTTTGGCATAGTTATGGATGTGAGAGTTGGACTGTGGAGAAAGCTGAGCGCTGAAGAATTGATGCTTTTGAACTGTGGTGTTGGAGAAGACTCTTGAGAGTCCCTTGGACTGCAAGGAGATCCAACCAGTCCATTCTAAAGGAGATCAGTCCTTTAGAACTGATGCTAAAGCTGAAACTCCAATACTTTGGCCACCTCATGTGAAGAGTTGACTCATTGGAAAAGACCCTGATACTGAGAGGGATTGGGGGCAGGAGGATAAGGGGATGACAAAGGATGAGATGGCTGGATGGCATCACTGACTCTATGGACATGAGTCTGGGGTAAACTCCGGGAGTTGGTGTTGGAGAGGGAGGCCTGGCGTGCTGTGATTCATGGGGTTGCAAAGAGTCAGACACGGCTGAGAGACTTTCACTTTCATGCAAACAATGAGCGTCAATCCATACTTCTTGGCATATATAAAAATGAACTCAAAATGTATCATAGGCCAGAATATGAAAACTGAAAATATAAAACTTAAGGAACAAACTTAGGAAAACAAGCCTTATGCTCTTAGGCTAGAAATTATGGTTTCTTAAGTAAGATACCAAAAGCATAATCCACATGAGAAAAGAAAGGAAATACTAGACTTGATCAAAATGAGGAGTATCAATTGTCAAAAGACACTGTTGGTAGAAAAGATGGTTTAAGTCCCGGACTGGGAGGAAATACATGTAAATCTTATGTCTCATAAAGGACCTGTATCTAAAATATGTAAAGAACTCTGAAAACTCAAGAGTGAGAAAACGAAACACTCTAATTAAAACATAGTCAAGTTATTTGAGAAAGCTCTTCACCAAAGATGTGTGAATGACAAATAAACACATAAAGGGGTGTTCAAAATCATAAGGAAAGTGCAAATTAAAACCACAATGGGACACCATTAACGCCTAGTAGAATAGCTAAAAATTAAAAAAAATCTGACTATACCAAGTGTTGACAAGGATGTAGAATATCTGGAACTTTGATACACCACACATAGGAATGTAAAATGGTACAATTGATTTAGGAAACAGGGGCATTTTCTTAAAAAACTAAGTTTACACACACATACACACGCTATATAAAGCAGTCATTATTAAAAATAGATGTCTTCCTGTCCCGCCACCCCCACCATTGTGTGCTACTGTAATCCACTCAGACTGTCTTATGATAAACATTTGGCTTGTTTTTGCTCTTTTGTAAGTACCTATAATGTCACAGTGAAAAACCACATGTGTATGTCATACATGCCATTTCACACTTTTTTACTAGACTGTCTTTGAGTAAAATCCTGGAAATGAGGTAGTTGCTGGGGCTAAGGATAGCTACTCATAGGTGGCAAACTTTCCTGTGACGGGGGTGTAACAGTTTGCAGGCCGGCAGCCTCCCTAACAAAACTGTCGATCTTTGGGATATTTGCCAAGCAAGTAGATGAGGAAGGGTATTTTGAAGCTATACAACTTGCATTTCTCTTTTTAAGCAGAGTTGGTAGTTTTCACATGTTTTAAGGGCCTGTGAGGAGGAAAAACACTTTTCTTCTACCCTCTAGGTTCTCTGGTTGGGGTGCTAGGAATTAACAAAAGACAGATTAGTCAAAGAGGAACAGTTTGTTAGCATGTGCAGCACACATACATGTAGGAGAAACTCAGTTATGAGTAGCTCAGGGACGCAGTTAGAATTTGAGAACTTGTGTAGTGTCTTAGGCTAAAAAAAGGAAAAGGGGCTTGGGGTTCTGGTGGGGAGTAGGATGGGTTATGGAACAGGACGAAATACATGGTAAACAGAGGTTGTTAGTAAGATTTATCACACAGATTTTTTTTTAAGTAATTAATTTTGGCCGTACTGGGTTTTCATTGATGCACGTGGACTTTCCCTGTTGCGGTGACGGGGGCTACTGTAGCTGCGGTATGCAGGCTTCTCACTGCAGTGGCTTCCCTCTTTGCAGAGCTCAGGCTCTAGAGCTCCTGGGGTTTCGTAGTTGTTTCGCATGGGCTGCAGAGCACACGCTCAGTCGTCGTGGTGCATGGGCTTAGTTGCCCCCTGGCATCTGCCCAGACCAGAGATGAAACCCATGTCCCGTGCATTGGCAGGCGGATTCTTAACCACTAGACCCCAAGGAAGTCCCATAATGCAGAGAAGTCTGTGCGTTCTCCACCTATAGAAAAGAAAAAAGAAAGAAAGTGAAGTCGCTTAGCCGTGTCCGACTCTTTGCGACCCCATGGACTGTAGCCTGCCAGTCTCCTCTGTCCATGGAATTTTCCAGGCAAGAGTACTGGAGCGGGGTGCCACCTGTAAGAGTTGTTAAAAGTCGTCTTCCTTTTCCTGGTACTGGAGTGGGAGACATCTTTACAAATGGAAATTTCCTTTATAAATATGTTTCCTTTGTAAAAGAAAAGCTTTACTTTTACGTCTTATGTCTGCTGTTCCTCAGTTACCTTCAGCTCAAAGTAATCCTTATTTTAAAGAGATATTTTATTGTAGCATATTCTGGCCTCTTTCAGGTCAATTGAATTTTTAATTGTCTAACTCTTGCCTTTTTCTCTTATCAGTCTCAATTTTTAGTATTGTTACATGTTAAGAATTAGTTCTTTAGCTGTGATATTTTTCCAATTGGAAATTTTTTTCCTGTTTTATATATCTTTTAATTTTCCTTGGAATTTTTCTTTTTTTATGCAGTTCTTTTTTTAATGCCTTAATGTTTTTTTATTACCTATAGATTTTAAGATATAGCCCCTAAATTATTAATAATTCACTCTAGTGTTGTTGTTGTTTTTAAGCCCTTAGATGGTTTCAATTTTTACTTTTAGATCTCAATCTGTTTGGAATTTAAGCTGACACATATTGAGAGAAATGAATACAACTTTCTCTTTTTTCTCAGGTTTTTGCCTTCACTTTTGAAGAGTAAGTTCATGGGGTATAGGCTTCTAGGTTGGCATTTGTTTTCCTTCAGCCCTGTGAAGATATCTCACTCTCTTTTGGCTTTTGTCGTACCAAAGAACTTGGCTCTAGTCTAGCTTTTGTTCCTTTGAAGATAATCTGTCTCTCTCTCTCTCTTTTTTTTTTTTTTTTTGCCTGGTTGTTTTAACAATTTTTTTTTTTCTTGTCTGGCTTCCTGGAACTCCATTTTATTCATTAAGGTACATTTTTCTTTTATTTGTCTTGTTCCTAATTCACTGGCACTCTTAATATATGAATTCATATCCTCAGTGTTTTGGAAATATCCAGCCATATCTCTTGAAATATTGTCTCTGCCTGTTCCTTCTTTCCTTTCTTCTTATACTCTGATCACATTTATGTTAGACCTAATCACTGCTTTTTCCTTCTCTGTTGTATTTTGGGTAATTCTTCAGATCCATTTTCCAGTTTATTTATACTTTGTTTTTGCTATGTTCAGTCAGTCTGCTGCCAAATATATGTCAAGTTTTTCATTTTGGTTACTAAGTTTTCCCTTTCTAGAAATTCTGTTTGGTTCACTTTTAAATCTGCTATGTCACTTTTTCTAGTTTTCTGTTCCCTGAGAATATATCCATGTTTGTCATTTGTTTACATATGGTAAATGAAGTTGCTTTAAAATATGTATCTGGTCATTCAGTTTCTGAAGTGTGCGTGGGTCTTTTTACTCCCTTGTCTCAGTTGGTTCTTGTTCTTATCTTTTTGTGTGTGTGTCTGAATATTTTTGGCTGCTTGCTGGCCATTCCCCATGAAAAGTTACTCATAGGCCCTCCAGTGGGGGCTGACTATGTGTCTCTCACCCCCTCCCCCGCCCCAGAGACTTGCATCAGTTCTGCCGTTTGTACCAGAGCAGTGACAGTTGGACCCCTTAGATCACATTCAGGGTCCCCAAGTAGCCAGGTTCTGAGATACAGAACTCCACGATGGCAGGGAGCTTTTCTCTCTTTCCCCCCTCCCTCTCTTGCTCCATTCAGCACCAAAGCAGCCTTTATGCTTATGAGGATGGAGATCTGGTTTACCTTCCCCTTAAGAGCCCCCTCTGAAGTCTCCCACCTGCATATTGGGTGGGTCTCCTCCGGCCTCCTTGTTCATGCTTTGAGCCCTGACTGCTCTTCTGTATCCCTGTGGCCCTAGAACCTTGGAACAAGAACCTAAACTGTAGGTGTGCCTGTGTTCTACTCACTTCCGTGATTTTGATTCCCATTGTTCATCCCTAAAATGGCCTTGCAGGTCATTTCTGTTCTTTTGGATGTCTAGTGCTAGCTATCTTTTTTTTTTTTTTTAACTTGAAACCTAACTTTCTGCATGTTTGTTTACAGAGGGAACAATCGTCTGATCCAAATAGCCTAGTTCTTAGAGCTGTAGTCAACCTGTATTATATTTTTTAAATTTTTTAATTAAATTTATAAATTTTAGAAGCATGTTACCATGCTTTCTTATGCATAAGTCAGTTGCTCAGAAGTTTTATATGGTTTTGTAACTGTCTTGTTTATTATGCTTACCTGTCATTTAGTATGTATATCTTTATGTTTTTAATGTTGAAATGTAGATACTTTGGAGATTATTTTTGTTTGATATCTGATCTTTGTTACTTTGTATGCAAAAAACACAGACTATCTAGTGTGAATTACTTTGCATGTGTTAAGATTTACTCTGTGACCTAGCATATAGCTTGTTTTCGTACATGCTGCTTATATGTTGGAAAGTAATAAATAGGGTGCAGAGTTTTTTAGATGAAACCTGTTATTTATATTTTATCCAATCATGTATACTGGGGAGGTGGGGAGACTTTTTCTATAAAGGACCAGATGGTAAAGTCATCAGGCCTTGCAGGCCTTATGGTCTCTGTCCTGGCTACTCATGGTGGCTGTGTCCCAGTAAGACTTTGTGTTCAGAGCAGACAGTGGTGCAGATCAGGCCTCTGTCTGTGTCTAACCAGTGTTTTGTCTTCCTCATCTATTGTGTTCTGATAGGATGAACCAAAACTTCCCTTGCTTACTGTGGATTCACTCTGTTCTCAGTCCATGTTTCAGAGAAATTAAATACAGTTGTGCCTCTCTTTATGTCTAGTGATTGTTCCTCCAAGAGATTTTTGTCTGTGTGCCAGCTGTCTTTGCCACAATAATGCTGTGTAACAATCGGAAAGTAAGTGGCTCGAAACAATAACCATTTATTTAGGTCCTGTGCCCATGTGTGAGTGATTTAGGCTAGGTGCCTTGGGCAGGTCTGCTCCTGCGGGGGGCCTCCCACATGCCTGGTAGCTGGCCCACTTATTTGGTCCAGGAGAGACCCCCTGGGTTAACTAGGGTGACTCCATCCTTCATCTTCTGTCCTCCACAGGCTGACTGGTTCCAGCATGTTCTGAGTGTAGGTGGAGACCTGCACGTTCTAGTGAATGAAGCCCCTGCTTTCTGCACCACTGGCCAATTGTAGGTCATGGGACTGCCCCTGGCTGGGGTGGGTAGCCAGCGGGGTAGTGGGGAAGGTGTGGCATTTGAATTCAGAACCTCAAGATTGCAGCCAAAGTTCTTTTACTTTACTTCTTTTTCTTGGACACCCCTTATCAAACATTTCTTTTACATCATTCTTTGTTTTTTGTTTGTTTGTTTTACCATTCTTGGTTTTAATCCAAAATTAATTGTTGTACTTCTTTGTTTTGAAGGAGAACCTTTCAGAAAAACTTAATTTTTTTTAAAAGCAGCTTTTTTTTTAGCCAGCATTTTCCTTTGCCTGAAACAGTTGCTTTTTTTAAACCTGAGGTATCTCATATGTCTTGTTATCATGACAGTAGTTTATTAAAAATCAAAAAAATAAAACACATGAGTTTAGTTTTTAGTAAGTTAGGTTACTTAAAGGAAAATCTATGATTACTATCATAATCATTCTTGAAAAAAATCATTACTAGCAAGAATCATCCTTGAAATAATGGTCTGTGCCATTGTTTTAAGTGTTTGTCAGGTTTCTTTTAACTGAAAGACTGTGTTTTAGTGAATGTTTTATCTGTGGAAACAAAGGGAGTGTGCTTACGGTCAGAGGAAGAAGACGTGGTAGGCAGGAGGGGGTCAGTAATACAGAGAGAATGATAACGGTATAGTGACACCCAGTCTCTGATCTGAAGGAAATAGAGGGATTCTTTTAGACTGGAGAAGGAATACTTCTTCCTTCTGAGACCAGTGATGTCAGTTAGAGGGTGAGGTATTGCATGCTCGTGTGTGTGTGTGTGTGTGTGTGTGTGTGTGAGTGTGTGTGTGACCAAGAGGGAGAGGAGATCCTTCCGAGTGTGCGTGTGACCAGAGAGAAGATGAGAGACACTTTCCTGTGCTAAGGTGGGGTAAGGGAGTGCTAGCTTGTGGGCTTGTCCGTCTGTATGGGAACAAGAGCTTTGGCTGCCTGCCAGGGCTTTTCTTGACCAGGGTTATTCCCTGGCACTGGGGGCTGAACTCTAAGTACCACTCCATAGACCCTCATGACTTCTTGCAGAGTGTTATACTGTCAAGCAGCAGAATCCCAAGAAGGTAAAACGGTGGCTTAACCCATGGTTGCGAGTTGCCAGTTTGGTGCAATGAAAGATTAAGGGAATGGCAAGATTAAGGAGAAGACGTAAGATCAAGGATCCTGACAAGACTGTGTCTGAAGGGTTCTGGCAGTGGGAAGGGTAGGCTGCAGAGAAGGGAAGAGCAGTGTGAGGAGGCTGAAGAATTGGGGAGGGCAGAGGAGGATTTAGGAGATTGAGATCCTGGTTTAAGTGAGGACTTGAGTGTCTTTATGTAAAAAGTCTGGGGAAGGCGGCTGGCAGCATGGCTCAGCTACTTATGGGCGACTTTAAGGTTCCCACACTTGTTCCAGCTTTCTCTTTTGACATTCTGATCATCTGGCTTTTGATCCATAGCCTCCTTGTCTTGTATTCTGTTAGGAACAGTGTTTCTCTTTGTTAAATAGTGTCGGTCCTATGTTTATTTACTTAGCTTCTAACTTCTTGTGCATATACTACCTTTTTTTGCAAGTATTTTGCCTTTAGCTTCTTGTCTTCCTTCTATAATGGTGCTATTTCCAATTCATTTGTTAGTTCTGTATTAATGTTAATTTTGTTCCCCAGTATTTTTCTAAACTCTGCAACCTCACTCTTCACTGCCAGTCTCTTAATTTATCATCACTGTTTTGTCTTATGCATTGATTTCATGTCTTCTCTAAATTATCTAAACTTGCCTTCAGTCTTTGCGCTGAGCTTCCTTAAAGACTGTGTCGTTAGCCTGTTGTGTGCTTTTGCTGTCTTCTGAAGGTGTCTTTTTTGCTCTGCTTTAAGCAGTGAGGATGCTGGTGTATTTTTCTGTTGTTAGAATGCCATGTCTTTCTCATCACCATGTGTTTTGTTTTGTTTTGTTTTGTTTTTTTTGGGGGGGGGTTTGTTTTTAGTGTTCTAAATATTATTTAGAAAGAATTTTGAATTTACCCAAAAATATACAGATAAAAATACAATTACAAATATATCCACATACCTCTTCTTTATCACGTGTTTTTTTTTTTTTTTTATCGTCTATCAGGATTGTTGTTCTGTTACACAGTGAGTGAACTACGGGTTCAGGGCTAAGTGCTGCTTGTTTTGCCTGTCTTCTCAGAGAATGAGAGGAGAGGGTGAGGGGAGGCGGGCATCACCCACCAGGGCTGGAGGCAGTCTATTAATGCAGGTACTAATAGTCCTTTCCTAGGCTCTCTCCACCAGGGCCGTGTCCCGTGAGACACACCCTCTGTTCCGTAGGGACGGGGGCCTTGGAATCTTAGGACAGCAGATCCCTGGTGTGCGTGGGCTCTGCTCTTGTCCCCATCCCCTCCCACCAGACCCTGTGTGTATTCTATTTCCAGGTTGAGATAGAAAGGATGGGGAGACCACACATGGGCCCATGGGTGTGACTGGGGAGTGTGGCTGGGGGTCCAGGGTGACTCCTGAGATGGCATGGAGTGAGAGGGCGGTAGGTGGAGCAACTGCCAGGTTTGCATACTGACTCCTGCCTTACCAGCCCTGACATGGGGCCTCTGGTATCCTTTCTAACAGAGGATAATGATAGTCCCACTTCATAAGGAGGCTGGAAGGTTTGAATGAGGTGATACTTGTAAGTCCCTAACACCAGCGTTCGCTGCTCTCAGCAGATACAGATATGTGCTCAGTGGTCCAGTCATGTCTGACCCTTTCTGACCCCGTGGACTGTCGCCCGCCAGGCTCCTCTGTTCATGGAGTTTTCCAGGCAAGAATACTGGAGCGGGTTGTCATTTCCTACTTCGGGAGACATCTTCCCAATCAGGGGTCAAACCCGTATCTCTTAAACCTCCTGCGCTGGTATGCAAGTACAGGTATATCCCTCTTTTTGAAAGTCCCATTTATGTCACTTCAGTTTTAGGAAAGACCTACGTTAGTACCTGTTTTTACTAACCAAAAGGAATCTGAAGAGCGTTTTCGCTTTTATGAAAAAGAGACAGAAAATAGGAGCAGCCTTCAGGGTGTTTGGCTGTAGCCACTGCAGAGGCAGTGCCTCCCGTGCGGCAGCAGCGGCGCCGCCAAGCTCCTTCCCCAGCGGTCACCCTCAGCACCTCCGCATCAAGCTGCTAGAGCTTCGAACTGTGCCCGTGAGTATCTGTCTGAGCTGGATCTCGATTGATTTTATGTGTGTGTTAGCAAGATGTGTCCTAAGGTAACCGCTTTTTGCTTTATGAAACCGTTTTGGCTGCAGAAGGTCTTGAAGGAACACGCTACTTCCAGAGAGTTGGTAAAGCTGCGCTCGATAGCTCATAGTTGGCTCACTTGTGTGCTTTTCCCTGCTCGGTTATCCTGATCTCTGCGATCTTTTATTCTTTATTGTTACTTTTGCCTTTCTTTTTATTAAATCCTTATTGTTGAAGGTAATTAGTGGTGAGATGAGCATGATAATTTCTGCCTTCTTTCTCTAGTTTTCTTATCAGATAAAAACCAGAACGGCAACCTCTCCATTTTGTAGGACAACCTAATGACAGGGGCCCTGTCTCGCTGGGTTTTAAAATCTTTTCTTGGCTGTGCCTTCACAGCACTTTTTTTTCCAAACAGGAAAGGGTTTGTGTAGTATTGACACAAGGTTTTGTCCATTTACCATCTTTCCTCCACATGGCTTCTGTGTTATTTGTTCGAAGTCCCACTGTGCTGTGGCCATGCTTGAAATCTGTTGTGTGCATTACTTGGCCTCTGCTTTTCCATGGCCGTGCCACTTCTCTCTCATTGCTCCTTCCTTCCCCTCTTCTCATTCCCTCCCTTATTGAGTTTTCAACTAATTTTTATTGCTTTTTAAAGAGAGTAGAGGAATTAGCTCTACGCTAGCCAAATATCTTCCCTAGGAAAATCTGCAGTGTACATTAATTTGTCCTCAGTGCATATTCGGAGAAGGCAGTGGCACCCCACTCCAGTACTTTTGCCTGGAAAATCCCATGGACGGAGGAGCCTGGTGGGCTGCAGTCCATGGGGTCGCTGAGGGTCACACACGACTGAGCAACTTCACTTTCACTTTTCACTTTCATGCATTGGAGAAGGAAATGGCAACCCACTCCAGTGTTGTTGTCTGGAGAATCCCAGGGACGGGGGAGCCTGGTGGGCTGCCGTCTATGGGGTCACACAGAGTCAGACACGACTGAAGCGACTTAGCAGCAGCAGCAGCACATATTATGTTTCCAGTGTGTATAGAGGTTTTTCATTTAAAATACTGACAGTATGGCTTAATTTTAATATTTGTATCTCAAACTTAGTTTTTCACAGGAATGGCATCATCAGTCCATTGTTGAATAAGACATATTACCGGGTGGTAGTGACAGAACTTTCATCGTTCTTGCTGAGAAGGCAGCAGTTAATCCCTATTTTGTGTGAAAGTTCCTTCAAATGTTCTCCTGGAACAGGGAGAGGGCAGGGGTTGCCTCTGGAACCTCCCATGTGTGGGTGTGTAATCAGGACGTGGCAGAAGGAGTAAAGGGCAGAGACCAGCCTGTCTCATCCTGGTCATTTGCTCATATACTCAACTGTGCATGTTTGTTGTAAAATGTGGGTAAGAGGGAAGGAGAGTCAGCCTTTAGAAAAGTGAAATTCATATATATTTTACATCCAATAGCACCTTAATATAGTTTGAAATATGAAACTTAATATATTAAAAAACATGTTTATTAAAACTGCAGCTGAGGTTTTGTTAATTTATGAAAAAGCTGAGTAACTACGAGCAGAATGAGTAACCAAGAAGTCTACAGGTGGCCATTGTATGTTGGAGGTAGTTTATCTCCCCATTTCAGAGAGAGATTTTAGTTGTTTTAGGTGATTGCAGCCATGAAATTAAAAGATGCTTACTCCTTGGAAGGAAAGTTATGAGCAACCTAGATAGTATATTCAAAAGCAGAGACATTACTTTGCCGACTAAGGTCCGTCTAGTCAAAGCTATGGTTTTTCCAGTAGTCATGTATGGATGTGAGAGTTGGACTGTGAAGAAAGCTGAGCGCTGAAGAATTGATGCTTTTAAACTGTGGTGTTGGAGAAGACTCTTGAGAGACCCTTGGACTGCAAGGAGATCCAACCAGTCCGTTCTGAAGGAGATCAGCCCTGCGATTTCTTTGGAAGGAATGATGCTAAAGCTGAAACTCCAGTACGTTGGCCACCTCATGCAAAGAGTTGACTCATTGGAAAAGACTCTGATGCTGAGAGAGATTGGGAGCAGGAGGAGAAGGGGACGACCGAGGATGAGATGGCTGGATGGCATCACGGACTCGATGGACACAAGTCTGAGTAAACTCCGAGAGTTGGTGATGGAGAGGGAGGCCTGGCGTGCTGTGATTCATGGGGTCGCAAAGAGTCGGACACGACTGAGCGACTGAACTGAACCGAACTGATAGCATATGATTGTTTTATTTTGTTTAGGGAATAGGCAGAAGATTATTTTTGTGCAGGCTTTCTGTTTTCCTTGTGACATGACTTTAGAGTTATGAAAAACTGACTGGATGTTGGATGTATTTTATAAAAATACTTTGTTTCCAGTAAATTAGAGTTGCTTCATCTTGCTTGGATATGCTCTGAATAATGAATGGTTTATCCTGCTTTCTTAATATGAAACAGTTGCTGACTAGTTCTCTAAATAATAAAATCTTCTACTCATTACACAAAATATTTTGTGGTTCTCCCTATGAGAAATAATACTAATTAGCTCATCTTTATAGTTTTGCCTACTTGAAATATCATTTTTTAAAAATTTATTTTGCTTATTATGGTGTTTTTCTGTTCACAGTTAAAAAAATTTAAAAAGTGGGCTATTCGACACAGGAGGTCTGGGTGAGGAGGCATGGCCCCACTGGCCCAGGCACCTTCATCTCAGGGTTTGTGCCTTGAGGTCAGTTCCACATCTTTTATGCTTCTGACCTTTTTCTTTAACCACCCACCCACCGCCCTGCCCTCCCCCCCAAAAAAAACCCTGCAGGGTAAAGTAGAGGCAGGCCAGGATCAAGATCTTGAGCAGAGAGTGAGGAGGAAGAGCTGCCACCAGAATGGAAAGATGGCAGAAGTGTGCGCGTGCCTTCCGTTTTGTGGGCCTTGCATTGTAATTCATTCTCTCCAGCACCATTTCCCAGTGGGAATTGACCACTCTGTGGTGCTTTTGATTTGAAACTTTCTGCCATTGTTCACTGCCTTTGATACCAGACCCAGTGGGTTAATTTTTCCTTCTGTTCCAGATATCCAGTTATATTGTTTTGCTAACTAGTAGGTTGGTGCAAAAGTAATTGTAGTTTTTCATTGTTGAATTTTGCTATTTCATAGTGGAATATATTCTTAAATGTGGTTATGCTATACATCATTTTTAATGTACATTTCTCACTTTATTTTTTTTGCTAATGACATTACTTGCTGTGTATTTTATAGTTCTTTTAGACTATGGAAGTGATGTTGCCCCTAGCCGTCTGGCGCCAGTGGTAAAGAACCTGCCTATGCAGGAGACATAAGAGACGTGGTTTCAATCCCTGGGTCAGGAAGATCCCCTAGAGGAGGACATGGTAGCCCACTCCAGTATTCTTGCCTGGAGAATCCCATGGACAGAGGAACCTGGCGGACTACAATCCATAGCGTTGCAAAGAGTCAGATATGACTAAAGTGATTTAGTGTGCATTTGTGCATGTACACACACACACACATGAAAATGATGTTAAACGAAAAGAAAATTCAAGCATTTTTCTTATTTGAGTTCAAAATCAGCTGTAAAGCAGCAGAGACAACTCATCACATCAACAACACTTTTGGCCTAGGAACTGCTAATGAACATACAGTGCAGTGTTAGTTCAAGAAGTTCTGCAGAGAAGGCAAGACCCTTGAAGATGAGGAGCATAGTTGCCAGCCGTCAGAAGTTGACAACAACCAACTGAAACCGTCATCGAAGCTGATCCTCTTATAACTACTTAAGAAGTTAACTAAGAGCTCAATGTCGGTCATTCTACATTTGAATCAAATTGGAAACATAAAAAACCTCGATAGGTGGATGCCTTGTGAACTGACCGAAAATTTAAAAAAAGCTGTCATTTTGAGTGTCATCATCCCTTATTCTATACAACAGCAACAAACCATTTCTCGATCAGATTGTGACATGCGATGAAAAGTGAATTTTTTACAACAACCAGTGAAGACCAGCTCAGTGGTTGGACCAAGAAGAAGCTCCAAAACACTCTCCAAAGCCAAACTTGTACCAAATAAAGGTCAAGGTCACAGTTTGGTGGTCTGCTGTCCATCTGCTTCTCTACAGCTTTCTGACTTCTGGTGAAATCGTTACATATGAGAAATATACTCAGCAGATCGAAGAAATGCACCGAAAACTGCAGCTCTTGCAACCAGCATTGGTCAACAGAAAGGGCTCAGTTCTTCTCCATGACAGAGTCCAACCATATGTTGCACAACCAATGCTTCAAAAGTTGAACAAATTGGGCTACAAAGTTTTGAAGTTTGGGAAATCTTATTCGTCTGCCACATTCACTTGACTTCGCCAACTTGACTACCAATTCTTCAAGCATCTCAGTAACTTTTTGCAGGCAAACTGCTCCTACAACCAGCAAGAGGCAGAAAATGCTTTCGAAGAGTTCGTCAGTCCTGAAACATGAATTTTTTGCTATGGGAATAAACAAACTTATTTCATTGGCAAAAATATGTTGATTGTAATGGTTCCTATTTTGATTAATAAGGATATATTTGAGCCTAGTTATCATGATTTATCTGGAAAAGGAAATGGCAACCCACTCCAGCATTCTTGCCTGGAAAATTCCATGGATAGAGGACCCTGGTAGGCTATAGTCCATGGGGTCACAAAGAGTTGGACACAACTGAGCGACTTCACTTTATCATGATTTAAAATTCATGGTCTGAAACTGTAATTATGTTTGCCTTACCATAATAACTCCTACCAGGGCCTTGCCCTAATGAAGAATAACTATTTGAGGAGCTGTGCATCTGGTCTTTTCTAGGGGGAAGTAGCTTGCCATTAGGAAATCAAGTGGGCTGCAGAATCAGATATACTTAATTCACTCACACCCACTGGTGTACCTAGTGGGCATGAGCTGGTCACTTTACTTCTCTGAGCCTCTGACTTCCTCATTTGCCAAATAAGGATAGTAATAGTAGTGGCCTCAGGATTCTTGCAAAAAACATAAAAAGTAATTTGTTAAATTGCATAATATGTAGTAAATTATTAATAATGATGCAGCTTTGCTAGAATTTTCAAATATTTATCATGTAACCTGCTTTTGATAAGAAAAATTAAAAGTATTCAAATCTTCATGTTCACTCCATTGTTTAATCGTTTAGTCAAATATTTATACATATTGTTTCTTTAATCAACTGTACTTGTTTGGAAGTTTTGTATAATCCAGAGAGAACTCATTTGGATATTAAGAATCTTAAACCATTTCTTAGATCCCCTCTCCCATTTAATGAAAATATTAGGGTCCAGTTTTTATGATATACAATCAGAGTGTCCAAGCTTTTTGCTGATCAGTTAAATCATTGCATTCTACAGAAAGGCTAGATATGTGGGTGTCACTTCCTCTGCTGCTTGTAGTTGGCAAAGACTGTATTTGTAATGGGATGAGCTTTCCAAAGGAACATCTTTCATTTTGTACTTTCCCTACTTTCCCCCCCTCTATTATTTTTTTCACGATAATGGTTAACATGTTCTGTTCAAGTCCTCCTTAATTTTGAAGTAAACAAAAGGTGGTTTTAAAGTTTTGGGAAACAGTCTGAATGTGCTCTGGTAAAACTTGTTTTTAGTTAAAGGTAAGATGGGGAGAAGAAAAGATGACCTTTACAGCATGTGTTGCTTAATCAGTCTTAGACCTTGTGGTAAGCAGCCTCTAAAATGCTCATGCTGTGTGCAGTTTCTCTGTTTGTGAAGCCTGGGGCTATAAACTCTGTTCTGTCTAATAGAATATGGCAGAAGAGATGAGAAATCACCTCTAGGATAGGTTATTAGACATCTGTGGATTCCATCTTGTGCATTCTCTCTCTTGAATTACTCAAGAGTCACCTGCCTTGAGAAGAAACAGCCCTGTGGAGTGACTCATGTAGAGGGGACCAAGGGAATCTGCCACCAACTATGTGAGTGAGCCTGGAAGCAGAGGACCGTGGCCTCAGAGGTACCCAGAGCCAGTCCTGGCCCATACAATATATATCTGTTGTTTCAAGCCACTGAGTTTTGAGATGATTTGCAGTGCACATGAAATAACTGATACAGTCCTTATTTAATCATTAGAAATGATGAAACTTGTTTTTTCTTAAATGCGGACTACCTGGTTTATGCTTTACTATATTCACCATCCATTTGGGTTAGGGAATGTTAACTGCACAGTTGGTTTGTTTTCAGTGTTTTAAAAAATATCAAGCTGCTAAATTTTATTTATTTCATATCACATGATTTACCCAGTGAGGTAGATGTGAAACATTGTATTTTAGTAAATATCACTGTATTAAAGAAAACTAATCAATAATTTTCTCTAAGGCTGTCATGTATACATATGTGTATATGTTGTTGTTCAGTTGCTAAGTTGTGTCCAACACTTTGTGACCCCATGTATGAGATTGCAAGAGATAGTTTGATTGGTCTGATTTAAGTCATTTGCCTACCCGTTAGCTGTGCTGGGGTGGGAGAGAGGTATCCACAAAGGAAGACTCCAGTAACCACTTGGTGCTGCCAGGGAACCTAAGTTCAGAGCCCGCACAGCTACAAAGAGTGGTAGAGGAGCATGTCGTGCTAGTGGTGGGCATGGAGTGGCTCAAAATGGATAAATCATTTTAAAAAGTAAGATACTTTGTTTCATTGAAGGCAGGAGAAGAAAGGGGATGAGATGGTTGGATGGCATCACCGACTCAACGGACATGAGTTTGAGTTAAGCTCTGGGAGATGGTAAAGGACAGGGGAACCTGGCATGCTGCAGTCCATGGCATCGCAAAGAGTCGGACCCAACTGAGCCACTGAACACCAACTTTGTTTCACGCAGTATATAGCAATTAGATTCTTCAGAAGTTAAAAAAAGATACAGTTATGCTTTAGATATTTGTTGGGGAAAGTGTTTGCAAACACTTAAGAGTATAGTTTTGTTCTTAACCTGTCTCTCTAACAGAAAATTAGATATTAGTCAAGAAAACTTTCTATAATATTAATGAAGGCCTTATCACAAAGCTTTTAATTTGTTGCCAGGAAGCTTAATTTGCTCTTGAAGAACAATGTTTGATGTCCAGTTTTTCTTTCTGTGCCCCAGGTCTTNCTTAGAAAGTTTTAAAGTTTGTCCTAAGTACTCCTTTAGTGTAATCCAAGCAGAGTTCAAACTGATATATTTTAGATAGTTTCAGCTGGGATTTAGCCAGACTGTCAGGTTTTCCTTCGCATGTATTCCTGTCTTGTTTGTTCCTATATGTAAGTGTGTGTGTGTGTCTGTTGGTTTGTCTTACGTTTTCTCATTGTTTTAAAACATGCTAAAAAAAAATTTAAAAATCCCAGGAAATATGAAGTATTACAACACTTTAAACATTGGTCACAAATTGAAAAATAGTTGTTTTTATGCTTTTTGTATGATTGTGACATGATCTATTATGAGACCAGTAAACATGTCACGTTTGTTCACATAAAACACTTCTCTTCCATTGTAGAAGTGAGAGGAAGTCTGTTTTGTAAACATCTAGCCAAGATTTGTCAAGAAAACTCTTGCCTAAAGCCCTCTGACAGAGTTTCACAGTAATCAGTTGCAACAGACATTTTAATCCAAAGTTAACATTAAAAAAATAATAATTTTACGTATTCTTTTTGCTTGCTGGATCTTCGTTTCTGTGTAGACTTTTCTCTAGTTGTGGCAAGTGGAGGCTACTCTCTAGTTTCAGTGCGTGGGCTTCCCATTGCTGTGGCGTCTCTTGTTGCAAAGCACAGGCTCTAGGATGTGTGGGCTTCTATAGTTCCAGCACGTGGGCTCAGTAATTGCAGCTCCCTGGTTCTAGAGCACAAGCTCAGTAGTTGTGGCACATAGGCTAAGTTGCTCCACAGCATGTGAGATCCTCCTGGATCAAGGATCAAATCTGTGTCTTCTGCATATTGGCAGGTGTATTCTTTACCACTGAGCCACCAGGGAACCCCCAATGTTAACATTTTATTGCAATGTTCCCTTTACAATTCAAGGAAAATACAACCTTAAGCAGAGCTTTCTATTTATGAGAGGGGATTTAGAAATAATCAAAAGGTGATACTTACTTCTTAATAGTCAGCAGTCACTTCTAATTATATCAACAAAATGCCCTTAATGCAGCATCTAGATAACTTTTAACGTATTTCAACAATGCTCTTTATTAGCATGATTTCTTTCTTCATGGAATTGTAAGACAGGGAAATATAAACACTAAAAGGAAACCCAGAAAACAAAAACAAAAAAACCTGAAATTTTCTACCTTATACATTTGCTAAGACATAATTTATAATACAAAACCATAAATTATATTCAGTTATTTACATCAGTTCAGTTCAGTTGCTCAGTCGTGTCTGACTCTTTGCAACCCTATGGAATGCAACATGCCAGACTTCCCTGTCCATCACCAACTCCTGGCTACATATTACATTATAATTAATTATGAAATATCAAATAAACAGCTTGCTTTAAATTATTTAAATATATGTGAATATGCAAAAGGACTTCCCAGGTGGTGCAGTGATAAATGATGGGCCAGCATCTCCATTTTGAATCTAGACTTCCTGCATCTCACTCTGTGACATCCTAACCTTTCATCAAGTCTATGGGCAATTTCACTCTCAGCGAAGTCCTTCCTCTCTTTACCCAACTTAGGTTTCATGGTCCTTTGTGATATGACAACTTACAAATGACCTTAACTTCCTTTGCACCAACCTCATAGAGGAACTGTAAGAATTAAATGAGCTAATTAAATATGTGTGAAGTGCTTAGGATAGTTGACATGGTATTATTGCAGAGTCTGCCCAATACATGTCAACCATTGCTATTGCCTAGCACCTCGTCTCTTCTTAACATTTGTCTAGTGAAGTTCTAGCTTATCTACCTGCTCCATTTTTGCCCCCAAATGGCTAGGGGTTACTAGAAGAAACCATGCTAACCATCTCACAACCACAAATCTCAAATATGTAGTTAATTTTGCCGAGAAGTCATGCCATTACTTTCCTAGTGTGTTTGCTTTCTGCTGTCTAAAATGTATTTTCAGGTTTCTTTCCTTAATTCATCTACAGTTACAGACAGTTTTGGTACAAATAACAAGAACCTACATGTCAGGAAGCTTAAACAATAAGAAAATACCGGGTAAAATCATAAGAAGTCACAGTAGGGAAGTCTCAGGATCGGTAAGTTCAGCAGCTTGGTGACACCTCTCGGCTGTGCAGTCTTTCGTTTGAAGACTCTGCCCTTGCTGGCTCCCTTCACGGTTGCAGGGTGGCTGTCACTGCCCCAGGTTTCACATGTCGACATGGAAGCGTCCTCGGAGAAGGCCTGTTTATTCCTGGGTGTCTTTATTTCAGTGAGGAAAGACTTTCCTAGAAGACCCCTGCAAACTCGACTCCCATGGGAGAAGGCTAGGGCAGTGGTGGGGGTGGGTGTCCAGCTGAGCATCGCCTTCCTCCTGCATTTCTGCTGTTCACTCACTTCAGTGGGCACTTCTCAGGGTTTTGCTCACTCCTCCTCAGCTCCTTTCTATCTAAACAGTCTCCCTAGGTGATCATATCCAGGCCCCTGACCTTGAATGCCATCTGTATGATAGTGATTATTAATAAATATTTGACTGCATATCTAATCACATGCTTGACTGCTCCATAACATGGCCACAGTGCACCCCCTTTTTCCCAGTGTCAGTAAACACATTTCGTTCTAACTGCACTCTAGCCAGATATCTAGGCATTAGATTGATTTCCCTTTCCCCTACACCATTTTACTAGCAAGTTTGGACACTCACCCCAGATCCCTCCCCCATCCCTTCCTATGCTGCCTTGTATCAGTCCAAGCTGCCATTGTGTCTCACTTGGAGGACAGCAGTGGTCTCCACCTGGACACCCCACTTTGATCTTACCCCTGTAATCTATTCTCTACCAAGCTTGCAAAGGAGCTTTTAAAATGCAAATCGAATTATGTCACTTCCACTCAGAACCCTCCAGTGTCTTTATATCACACATAGATGTAAACCTCTACTATATCTATATAATGTGAACCCTGCCTGTCCAAATTCACTTCTGCCACTTCCCTCACCGTAGCTACAGTGACCTCCTTCTCTTCCTCAAACATCCTAAGCTTGGCTTCCCCACAGATTCTTTACATGGCTGATCTCATCACTAGTGTTCTCTCTGATCTTCATGTAGCTTCCCTGTTAGCATTCAGACATGGGCCTCATCTTTATCAAACAGGCCCTTCCCAACCACCCAAACTAAGTTAGTCATCTAATGACTTTGGTCATCTGATTGTGTCAGTTCTTTGTCAGTTCTTTAGATTGAAGGCAGGAGGAAAAGTGGACAATAGAGGATGAGATGGTTGGATGGCATCAATGACTTGATGGACATGAGTTTGAGCAAGCTCTGGGAGTTGGTGATGGACAGAGAAGCCTGGCGTGCTGCAGTCTGTGGGGCTGCAAAGAGTCAGACATGACTGAGTGACTGAATTGAACTGAATGTTTATCTCAGTTTTTATCCTGCCTTAAATTCTCTTTGTAACACTCATCACAACCTCAGTTCTCTCTTGTCCTTGTTTAATTGCCCTTTTCTTTCCTTTTGTTCTCTAAGATGTAAGCTTTGTAACATCTGGGATGGCTTGTCTCATTCACTACCATTTGTTCAGCACCTGGGACAGCATCTAGTGTATATTTGATCACTTGACCAATAAATTAAGAGATTGAACAAATGGATTTTATTTGGGAAAAGTAGAACAAATAAACCCCCATTCAGCTTCATTTAACCATTTTTGAAGGAGAGAAAAAAACAAGTCCTACTATGTCATATCATTCGTGATGTTGGAAAGCACATAATAGAAATTGACTTTGGCTGCCATATATGAAAAGGAAAATCTGTTTTTATTTATCATCCATTCAGGACTCCTAGTCCTGAGAAGTAACATCCAGTGACAGACCTGTCTTGGCTGCCTGCTTTGCTGTGCCAGGGCAGAGAGAAGAAGGGTCTGGTTTTCTTGGCCTCCATTGGAGGAATTCTCTACTGTCCCAGCCTATATACAGCTGGGGCAGGGGCTGGGGGCGGGGGGCAGAGACTGGGGGGTATTCTCCAACAGCAAGATCAGGATTTTAATGGGAACAGTGGATGTTGGGCAGCCAAAACATGACAGACATTGAAAGCATTTGGGAAATTGTTCTGAAATTTCTCTCTGAGCCTGTTGGAGCCATGCCACAAGTCATATGAACATTTACCTACTTCCTCCATCTTGTTGACTCATAATGACCATAGCTTGTCCTCAGACCCAAATCTTCACTAGTGATTAATGTTCCTACACCACTATTTTCAGAAGATGCTCTCAGATGCTCTTTGGCTTTCTGTCACCCACACAGTAAGCTGTAGTTCCTTGCAGGTCCAAGGGACCCATGGGACCTGGGCCTGCTCCCCTTGCACTGTGCTCCAGCCGTTCTGGTCTCCCTGTGCTGCTCTGAGAGTCAGATGCAATCCCTACAGGCTCTGTGGCTATGCTCCCCTTGATTCCCTTGATTCCTTCTGTTTTTGCCCTACTGTCACCTCCATGGCCATTCTGTCTAAACTGTGTGCACCCCAGGGATTTGTTCAGTTCACAGCTGTATCTACCTGCCTAGAATAGGAAGCTGCAGTAAGTACTTCAATGAGTGAACAAGTGTGTAATTTTGGAAATGAGTTCCAGAAGAGAAATTCCAAAATGGTCCCAAGTAACAAGCATACAGCATTTGAGGTGCCTGTTGTAAAGTGGCACATACTCCTTTGGTTATGTAAATTACATCACCTATTAAAAATGAATCATCTCCTGCCTCTTGTTTTACAGCACTGGATCAACAGATCCCACTGAATCAAAGTCTCCTTGTTGACAGAGACAAAACAGAAAAGCCTTAGAACACAACTGGCATTTTCTGAGCATGCCTACAATAGAAAGGGGAGGGTCACTGTCCACAATGCTCCTTCTTCTTCATGACATAGCAATGTGGCTTTGGTATGCTATTTCTGCTTATTACTCTGATGGCCCTTCATACAGATTTGTGGAGCACAACAAAGCGCTTTTTCTGGTTGGTGATGAAGTGACTTAAGAATAGTTGTTTTTTGTGGAAGTAAAACATGCTCTAAATTTACTACCGTTGGGAAGGGTTAAATTACTTGTATTTTAGCAGGATTCTTGTGAGCTGTTGCATGGGTTCTCAGCTCATATTCATATATCGCTTCCTATTTGGTAGTTCTGTGGGGTACTTGCAAGAATGTCACATGAATGGCCAACCTCTTACCATGATTTCATAGTATTAACATTGCAACCCAGGAGACCTGAGGCTTCCCACTGCCTGGAGAGCTTCCCGGGAACACAGGCAGAAAGTGGGTTGGGAGGCTTTTACTTAGTGGCCAGCTCTTTGTCTCCTTGTACTGTGCTCTTGAAAAATGATGTAGCACTTTTATTCCTGTTACCTATATGTTGCAGAACATTTTTGAAATACAGGCAAGCAGAATGAATAAAAAAATGATCATTATCTATGAGCTAGTCTCACAGAGACAGCTTTCTGGACACATTTTAAATATGTATGTGCCTACTTAATATTATGCAGCTACTTATTTTACCCCATGCATACCTTTTATTTTATAAAATAAAATCAAGCCATGAATTTATTTCACAAGTTGCTTTTTACTTTTTTACCACATAGTAGGTAAGAATCAGGCAGAGGTAGGTTTGGATTCTGTTTCTGCAACCTAACTCTGTGACTCTGGGCAAGTTACCAAAATGCTTGTGAGTCTCAGAGCAGGGCCCAAAGGAGTCAGGGGTCAATGCTGGAAGCTCTTGGGATGGACAGTAGTGTAAGTCTGAATCAGTCTCAGACCTATTTGATTTTGAATATGTTAGGGCAGCAGTCAGAATGGAACTATTTTAATTCCACTGGGGATGACCCTATTTTTAGTTCTGATTAATTTCACCAGTCTTTAAGACTATCTAGAGATGGCACTTTGTCATCTTGAACTCAGATCCCTGTTGGAACTCAGCAGGTTGTGTGATCTGCTGAAGTAAGCCCAATATAAGAAAATCAACGGACAGAAAATATAACACACTTATCTTCGCTTTACCTGTGAGCTAACATTGGAGTTTAATATTCAGAATTAATAAAAGGTGAGTTGAAATAATTCCCTCTGTTACTCCATTCTGTATTTGGAACTTAACTCTGGTGCCTTTTCTTCCACACTGCATCGCAGTGGCACATTCTGTCTCTCTGGTTGCAGGATGCAGTGGTGCACTGAGCCTTGCTTTTCTAATGAGTTAATTGCTTTATTTCATAATAGAAAATAGCCTAAACAGAAGTACTTCCAAATTGAACTAGAATGTTGGTATCAAAGATTTTCTGTTTGGAGTAACTATTCCTGAGATATTTGTAGAAATCTGAAATTCCACATCAGTCATGTTTAGTTTTCTGTGTGGTATTGCACTGCAGTTCAGTCACTTCTTTTGTACAGCTCTTTGCTCACACTATCAGTATTAGTTGACAGAAACAAACAGGTCATACCATCTTTAAAAAGGTTGAAATACCTTTAATTCCATAAAATAAAAATATGGTTCAAACTATCAGTCTTTGATTTCTGCTAACTGGATTGCAGCATATGAAAGTGGACCAGATGATTTCTTACCAAACAGGTTTCCTGAAGATTAAGTTTTGGTAAGCATGAGGAAGTCAAATCACATATTTGTGTAACTATTTAAGCATGCCCATTTTGACAAATAGTGTTAGGGAAACTGGATTCCTACCTGCCAAAGAATGGAGTTGGACATTTATACCATATACAATAATTACCTCAAAATGAATCAGATACCTTAATGTAAGTATTGAAAGCACAGAACTCTTAGAAGAAAACAGTGGAAAAACTTTTGACATTGGATTTGGCGATTACTTCTTGGCCATGACATCAGAAGCAAAGGCAGCAAAAGAAAAAAATAAATTGAATTTCCTCAAAATTAAAAATTTTGCCTGCCTCAAAGGATGCTATCAGCAGTGAAAAAGCAACCAAAAAATTGGGAGAAAATATTTGCAAATCATGTGTCTGATAAGGGATTAATATCCAGAGTTTATAAAGAACTCTTTGAACTCAACAATGACAGAACAACCCAGTTAAAAATGGGCAAAGGACCTAAATAGACTTTTCTCCAAGAAGATATACAAATGGTCAATAAGCACATTAAAAGATGCTCAAGTTACTAGTTGTTAGGGAAATGCAAATCAGAAGCCCAGTGAGATACCAGTTTATACCCATTAAGATGACTGCCATCAAAAAGCAAAATAACAAAGTGTTGGTAAGAAATGTGGAGAAATTGGAACACTTTTGCCAGGTTGATGGGAATAGAAAATGGTGAAGTTGTTTTGAAAAAGTATGGCTGTTCATCAGAAATTAAACACAGACTTACTGTGTTTTCCAGTATTTCCACTTATGGACATCTACTCAAATTGAAAGCAGGGTCTTGAAGAGATGTTTGTACACACATATTCATACCAGTATTATTTCTAATAGCCAAAAGGTGGAAGCAAGCCATATGTTCCTCAACTAATGAATGAATAAACAAAACATGTTCAGCAGAATGAATAAACAAAACATATTCAGCATTATAAAGGAATGAAATTCTAACACATGCTACAGTATGAATGAACCTTGAAGACATTTTGCTAAATGAAATAAACCAGCCACAAAAGGACAAATACTGTATGACTGCACTTACATGAGATTCCTAACGTAGATATCTTGTGATGTCAACCAAAAGAGCCAAGTCTTGGATGCGGTGTTAGTTGTTGATGAGCCAAGTTGATGATTTTTCCTTAGCTCCAATGATGCGCTGTTTTCAGCAGACAGGTCTCTTCAGCACCAGGCGTCTCAGCTTCACATCATTTCCTCCAGCAGACAATTAAGTAGGCAACAGTTTCATCTAACAAAGCTGAGAGTTAAGTTCTGTGCCATTCAGCTGTTTCATGAGGTTAGTTTCATGCTGTTCCTTTGTTAAATTGTTACAAAATAATGTGATGAATGTGCTTAAGCTTTTTCGTTGAATAACTAACAATGACCATTGAGGGTAACATGTTAATTTTGTTAAACTTTTCATAGAACACATGTTAAACTTTTCATAGAACACAACAAAGAGTCATTCTCTAATGTTGTGCTTATTATGAATACTATAGCTGTAAGTTCTTTAGTCTCTTGAAAATCCTCCCCAGTTCCATGAGTAAATACAACTATCTGGGTTGTATTACTTGTATCTCTGTTCTGATCAGCTGCCATTAGAAATACCATAAATAACTTGTCTTTTTTCATGAAGTTTATTCAGTAAGTTCTCAGACCTACACAGAGCAACATGATTGTTTACAGTTGGATTTAAATTTGTCAGTGCTTCATTTTTCACGCACATTTTTTGCCATGTCACATAAAATACCTTTAAACTTACCATCTCTAACTGCTTGGGGAGTGTAGGCAATAAGTAGCTGCAGTTTATAGAAGCAGTACTCTGTGCTATGCTGTACTTAGTCGCTCAGTCATGTCCGACTCTTTGCAACCCCATAGATTTTAGCCCGCCAGGCTTCTCTGTCCATGGGGATTCTCCAGGAGAGAATACTGGAGTGGGTTGCTGTGCCGTCTTTCAGGGGATCTTCCCAACCCATGATCAAACCCAGGTCTCCTGCATTGCAGGCAGATTCTTTACCAACTAAGCCACCAGGGAAGCCTAAACTCATTTATGTTCAAAAACAATCCCTACAGAAAATGTCAATCCCTTTGAGGTTTGTTTTTATTTCTTTTTTTAATAAATCGCCTATATTTTCAAAACATGGTCATGGTTCTGAACATAATTGTTTAATAATAGCATCATAAGCTTCCAATACCAGTGCACTTTGTTTGCTAAACACATAGGAATATACTTAATTATTGAAGGGATTATATGTTTTCTTGAAACTTGCCTCTCATCCCCCCCCCCCCACTTTTGATTGAGATGTGGATAAGAAATGATTTTACCTTCCTTTTAAAATCACTTAAAGAAAATCAAAACCTCTCAGTGTACATAGTGGAGTCGTAGGAAGTGGTGGAGGCTGTGGCAGCTTGAGTGCATTGTATCTGAAAGGTGTAGCTGCAGTTAACTTCCAGGTTAAAACTAATTTTTATATGAAATCACCCACTCAGTTTGTAAATGTTGGCAACTAATGCAGAATAAACTTCATGGGCAAAGAGACACACAGTGAGCTCGCTCAGATGTGTGACCAACAGTTTTCTTTTTCTCCCCCGAACCCTTCACAGTCAGCCTTTCCTCTGCCTCCTGGTCAGCCCAGCTGCCACTTCGAGGATAAGACTTAGGGATAAGATTTAAAATTTGCAGCTATTTTCATCTTCCTGTTGGTAGAAATTAAAGCTACCAATAAGAATATGACCTGCTTGTGTTTAGCTTTCTATTTAATAAAATCACAGTCTCCTTCCTTAAAGATACTGGAGTGAGCATGGATCTAATAGAATACTGCAACAGGGGATGATTAGCACTTGCCTTAAAAAAATAAAACCGTGGGACAAAGCCTGTTTTCATGAGGAATTATCTGTTTTTATTTTCATTAAATTAGTTTACAGTTCATTTACCGTAAATAAGTCTTTAAAAGTACATGAGTTGAATTTCTCAGAATTTGATGTTTTATCTAAACTGAAGGAGAAATGCCAAGCTTGGTAGACCTGTCATTCCTCTTAGTGGGCTACCCCCAGCCCCCTCCACTACTGTGCATCTTTTGGTTTCTGACATAGTAATGATTATGGATTGGATTCAGGAACACGCCAACTATGTTGCCGGTGATGGGCAGTGCCAGAATCACTTAATAGTGATATAAGATTCTTAAGTGATTTTAGAGTTTTAATAATTTTATAAAGTAATGAAGAAAGATTAAATTTTGAAGTCGTTTTCCAGTTACTTAATTTTAACATACAAACTTCTGGCCCTGGTTTGTTTTTACAATAGAAGAAATGAAAAATTGAGATGTTAAAACGAAAGGGTGTCAAGTCATTGCACGCGTTTTCTGTCTCATCCACGCTGTAGGGGGAACACAGCGACTGCCGCGTGCCATTGGGATGTCCCTGGCGAAAGAGCTCATCTTCTCTGCGCGTGTGCTTGATGGCCAAGAAGCCAAGTCAGTGGGCTTGATCAGCCATGTTCTAGAACAGAACCAGGAGGGGGATGCCGCCTACAGAAAGGCCTTGGACCTAGCAAGAGAGTTTCTACCTCAGGTATTTAACTACGTTTCTTTTTTTTACTCTTTGTTATAACCTTACAACAAATTGACAAAACCAGTGATTGTCTTACCTACCTATAATGTCCTTTGCTTGCTTTCCAAGTAGAGAAGTGTACAGGTAGCTGTAAAACTAGAAATTGTATACTAGATTAATATTAAGAGCCTTCAGAATTAAGATTTGAAGGTAATTCAAGGCGCTTACTGGAGCTGTACATTGATAATATATTACATGTGTGTTTATCACATGCAACAGAGATTCCCAGCAACTTAACTTGTTTGCCAACTAGTCCTCCTGACCTGAACTGTACACATGGGCTTTCACACTGGATTGTCCCCAAACTCAAACACAAATAAATAAGGAGCCCACAGTCCATTATGTCAAGAGAGCTTTCATTGAGATCACTTAACTTGAGATAACCTGCTTAAAGAGCACCAGTTTGTTTATCTTACTGTGTTTGTTTTCATGGTGATGGAGGCCTTGTTTTAACTCCTTTGTGCACAATCCACTTCTTCAGAAGTACACTTCAAATCTGGGAATCACTGCACATTTACTCACAGATCTTAATCCTCGTGAGCAGTAGTGTTAATAATAAACAGAGCGTCAAGGGACCTGTTTCAAGAGTCTCTTGGTTCTCTCACTCTTTCAGAAGTATTTTTTAAATAGTCCTTTGTTTGGAAATCATAGGTTAAAGGATTTTTGCTAAGTAAACAATTAGTGATTTGTCTTTATTCCCAATGGATTGTAAAACATTTATTGTCCCCTAACCAAGCAGAGGAGAAGGCAATGGCACCCCACTCCAGTCCTCTTGCCTGGAAAATCACATGGATGGAGGAGCCTGGTAGGCTGCAGTCCATGGGGTCGCTAAGAGTCAGACACAGCTGAGCAACTTCACTTTCACTTTTCACTTTCATGCATTGGAGAAGGAAATGGCAGCCCACCCAGTGTTCTTGCCTGGAGAATCCCAGGGACGTTGAGCCTGGTGGGCTGCCATCTATGGGGTCGCACGGAGTCGGACACGACTGAAGCAACTTAGCATTAGCAGCAGCAGCAACCAAGCAGAGACATTACTTTGCCAACAAAGGTCTGTCTAGTCAAGGCTGTGGTTTTCCCAGTAGTCATGTATGGATGTGAGACTTGGACTGTGAAGAAGGCTGAGAGCCGAAGAATTGATGCTTTTGAACTATGTTGTTGGAGAAGACTCTTGACAGTCCCTTGGACTGCAAGGAGATCCAACTAGTCCATTCTGAAGATCAGCCCTGGATGTTCTTTGGAAGGAATGATGCTAAAGCTGAAACTCCAGTACTTTGGCCACCTCATGTGAAGAGTTGACTCATTGGAAAAGACTCTGATGCTGGGAGGGATTGAGGGCAGGAGGAGAAGGGGCCGACAGAGGATGAGATGGCTGGATGGCATCACTGACTCGATGGACATGAGTTTGAGTGAACTCTGGGAGTTGGTGATGGACAAGGCGGCCTGGCGTGCTGCGATTCATGGGGTCACAAAGATTCAGACATGACCGAGCGACTGAACTGAACTGAACTGAACCATTTCTGGAGTCAAAATTACTTCCTGTCTAACTCAAACAGTATTTGTAACCTCTTTTGAGGCCTTGAGTTCTTTGGGGAACTCTCATCAATCTCTCTAGAAAAATGCATGCACCCTCCACATTTGTTCGGGGTTCTGTATCCAGTTTCAGGAGGCATCCTTGGAGTTCTTTGTTGTGAGACAGAGCCCAGGTCTGCTGTGGCACACCTGTCCCCTGCAAGCTGTCAGATGGGACCTCTCATTTGAGTTGGTTTCTAAAGTCACACTGCCTAGTGTTGGTGCTATTTCAGTCCTTCTCAATTAAGTTATGAGCTGTAAGCTCTTTCAGGGTGGGTCCCTTATATATGTTCATTCCCTGTATGAGGTAACGCAGAGCCTTATACTCTGAGTTGATAGAGAGCTAATACAAGACTTTCAGTACTTTAAGAAAAGCTCTCACTGTAACTTTAGTATTAATGTTTCTTCAGAATATTAAGGAAACATCTAGCTAAAGAGAGATTAAAGGTATACACATATCAGGAGAAGTAATAGTTCAACTCCATACAGATTTAGCGACTTCCTCTAGCTTAAAACTTGACGACCAGTGCACGTCTCAATTGAAGTAAAGCAGTGTTTTTAAGGAAGGTTTGGGCGTAATTCCAGTTCTGAGATTCACAGCCTCCCGTGGTCCTCGGATGTGAGTGTTTAGCTCCCTGTTACAGATCTCCGCCAGGGTGGCGGGTGGCTCATTAGCCCCTTGGTGCCTCTGTGGTTCCATTCTTTATCTCACTCCTGGAAACTGGCCCACTCGTATGCTATCTCGCTCGCACACATGCACGCTCTCTCTCTCTCTCTCTCTCAGTGCCCGCAGCTCACCCCACCCTAGAGCTTCCTCCTACCCACCTCCAAACTGACATCTGGCTGCACCCTGCCATGTGGTAAACCAGGCTGTCCTCATCGTCCCTTTTATCTGAAGGACACCCCTCTGAGAACATTAATTGCTAACATCATTTTTCCCCCAGCTGAAGGGAGATGTCAGGTGACTTCGGAAAATGTGTAACTGTGAAACTATATGCACAAGTTACAAAACAGAATTTAAAATGGAATCATCTTTATTTTTAAAGATCTTGTTACTAAATGATTAGTCTCTAAGTAATTAGGAAACTTCTAAACAATTAGTATTTCTGCGTGATTTTTGTATTTGTGTATATCTACTTCTGTTTTTCTATCTGAGGGGGAAAATGGTTTGTATATATAGCAGAGACACTGGTTTCATATTTTAAAAAAGAAGCTAATTGAATAAGCGTTATATCTAATAGTGTCTTCATTTTCCTACTTCTCCAGTTTCCTAAACCTTGCTGCCCAAAGTGTGGTTTGTGTACTAGCAGTCCAGGCGTCCCCTGGCAGCATGGCCCATCCCCGACCCCTGAATCAGTATCACCGTTTTAACAGGGACCTGGGGACTTGTGTGCATATGGAAGTCTGGCCAGCATTTGTCTGGGTCAGCTGGTGAAAAAAGTGAAAGGATAAAATTCTTATTGAGAGGAGTACTCTGTTTTGTTTTTTTTTATTTTTTCATGAATTGTTGATCTTAAAAAAAAAAAACTAGCACATACAAATTACATTTGAAAGAATTCTAAGATACTTGCCTAAGTCTCAGAAAATTGCAGGGTCTTAAAATTTTTCAGCATATGATTTAGGAAGAAAATTTAGGTAGGTTAAAACTGATAGCCAAAAAAAAAAAAAAAAGGCATTTTTCATGCATTTATCATGCATTTATGCACTTATTGGAGTCCTTTGTTGTGCCTCTTATTTAGAGCCTCTTGCATTTTAATTCAAAAGGTGCTTTAAACTGTACCATTGAATTCTAGTTCATCACTCATAACAATCTTCAGGAATTTAAAAGGTGATCGAACAAATTGCATCTGGAGGACTGTGGTTTTCTGAGACAAAACCTTCTCACAGAGGGGTCTCAGTTTTGACCCTCACACACCTTGAAGGGCTCATTTGGACTTGAAGCTTTTGTGTAATGTGGGAGTGCCGCCTGGAGGACGCGTCTTTACTAGTACATCACCATTGTGATTAATCACTGATGCGCAGGGAAGAACGATACAGATCCACTACCTAAAACAGATGATGTCGGCATTCCCGTGTTAATCAAGAGCGTCAGCCTCATCTCCAGCCCGGTTCAGTTCAGTCAGTCTCTAGTCATGTCCGACTGGTTGTAACCCCATGGACTGCAGCATGCCAGGCTTCCCTGTCCATCACCAACTCCTGGAGCTGACTCAAACTCATGTCCGTCGAGCCAGTGATGCCATCCAACCATCTCATCCTCTGTCGTCCCCTTCTCCTCCTGACTTCAGTCTTTCCCAGCATCTGGGTCTTTTCCAGTGAGTCAGTTCTTTGTATCAGGTGACCAAAGTATTGGAGCTTCAGCTTCAGCATCAGTCCTTCCAATGAATATTCAGGACTGATCTCCTGTAGGGTTGACTGGTTTGATCTCCTTGCAGTCCAAAGGACTCTCAAGAGCCTTTTCAAACACCATTTCAAAAGCATCAGTTCTTCTGTGCTCAGCTTTCTTTATAGTCCACCTCTCACATCCATACATGACTACTGGAAAAACCATAGCTTTGGCTAGACGGATCTTTGTTGGCACAGTAACGTCTCTGCTTTTCAGTACACTGTTTAGTTTGGTCGTAGCTTTTCTTCCAAGGAGCAAGTGTCTTTTAATTTCATGGCTACAGTCACCATCTGCTGTGATTTTGGAGCCCAAGAAAATAAAGTCTGTCACTGTTTCCCTATCTATTTGCCATGAAGGAATGGGACCAGATGCCATGATCTTAGTTTTCTGAATGTTGAGTTTTAAACCAGCTTAAACTTTCACTCTCTCACTTTCATCAAGAGTCTCTTTAGTTTCTCTTCACTTTCTGCCATAAGGGTGATGTCATCTGCATACCAGAGGTTGTTGATATTTCTTCCGGCAATCTTGATTCCAGTTTGTGCTTCATCCAGCCTGGCATTTCACATGATGTATTCTGCATATAAGTTAAATAAGCAGGGTGACAATATACAGCCCAACCTTCTGTCAAACCACTGATGGGTATGTTAATTGTGCCAAACATTCTTACCTCCTCTTCTTTTTCCTACTTAACTTGTAGGAAGATTTGCTGAACAATGGAAAGCCCTCTACCGGACTCATGCCACCTGCTGACCTCCAAACATCTAGTGTGCCGTGCTGTGCTCTAGCGTGCTGTGGGCTCTGCATCACATGGCAGTGCAGTAGTTGGTTACAATTACGGTTCATTACTAATTAAAAGCCTTGCTTGCGTGCTTAGTCGCGCTTAGTCGCTCAGTTGTGTCCAACTCTTTGTGACGGTTTTGGCTGTAGCCATGGGATTTTTCAGGCAAGAATACTGGAGTAGGTTGGTGTTCTTCCTGTGGAAGATCTTCCCAGCCCAGTGATTAAGCTTGCATCTCCTGCATCTCCTGCATTGCAGGTGATTCCCCATCAGGGAAGCCCAAAGGCCTTGCAAATCTCCTAAAATGAATTTTCCATCAGGTATCTTACAGCCCTTGTTGCTAATATACTATGGATCCAGCAAAGGGAATTTGTGAAGTTGACTGAGATGTACAACATGATTTGCATAAATAATTGTTAAAATATGTTTTGTTTGAATTTTAGGGACCTGTTGCAATGAGAGTGGCAAAATTAGCAATTAATCAAGGAATGGAGGTGAGTGTCCTAAGCTTTTTGTTGGAATAGGTAGTAGAGATTAATTTAAATGAACCATTATTTTTTAATATTCTAAAATATTTACTTTACTGCTGTGATTACTGAAAGCTATCGAGGTGCTTTTAGCTACATTAGTGATTTCATTCTGCTTATAGCTGTAGTTGATTCAGTATCATAATCACAGAATTCAGTAATTTCACTTGTACCCTGCAGCATATGACATACTTATTATTTTTGCCATTGAGTTAATAGACTTATTGGCTAGTAGTTCATAGAAAACCAAAACAAAAGAGTATTCTGTGTATTCTCAGCACCATTATCATACTACCAAAAAAAAATGTTCTAAGGAGAACTTCCTGTTGCAAAGCTCCTACTAAGCATAGAGACCATCTTTAAATTCTCCATGTGCTTCCTTCTTACATAGGGTTATGTAAGGGGAGAGATAAGCAGGCCAAGGGATCCATGCAGGCACCCATTTACTTTGGGCTTTGCATTATAGCAGTTGTATTTTGGATAAATTATAGGGATTTTAAAGAAAGATATTTCTTCCTTACAGACCCAGAAGTGCTATATTTTCCTGGGTTTCATAGCAGTAAAACAGGGTTGAATTTGTTAGCAGTAAATATGTTTAAAAAACATTTTTTTTAAGCATTTGATTGGGTTTTAAAAATTCTTTCCTTCTCCAGGGGGTATTTCTGACCCAGGGATTGAACCATCTCCAGGGTCTCTTTCATTGCAGGCAAATTCTTTGCTATCTGAGCTGCCAGGCAATATATAGATATATCTTATGTACTTTATAAAGACTTCACCTAGATTAACTCATTTAATCTTCCAATAACCCCATTTGATAGAGACTATAATTAGCTACTGGTTCAGATGCACCTCTCTTGAGGCAGAAGAGCTTAAGTAACCTGTGTAAGCAAGGTTAACACAGCTCGCATATAGTAGAGTCAGAATTTGAACCCAGGCAAACTAAGTTTCTTATGCTGGTCATACTTCTGATTTGCTGTATTACATCAAAGAATTCTGTTCTTTTGGAATAAGGTTGTTAAATTTGAATTTATATTGATATACCATATTTTTAAAAAGTAATTCCTGCTAAAATGAGTTATATTTTTATTATCAGGTTGATTTAGTAACAGGATTAGCCATAGAAGAAGCATGTTATGCTCAGGTATGTAATAAAATTGCTATAATTCAGTGCAGATACCCCGTACCTTCTGTATAAGTCAACTAAATTATATATCATGAGCAGATTCGACTCATGCCTATTACAAAATCATACAAATGGATTGAAATTGTTTGTTTCTTTTCTTTAATTATCACCAGCTCTTGTGACTGATTCTGTTTCACTTAATGATGACTTCTGTCTACATAATTTAGAAAACCTTTGGAATAATTGTTAGTAGCATTTGTTCTGTAGATGTCTCTCTGGCTCATGTTGTGTTTTCTGGGTGTGGTTTGAACCCTCACTCCAGAGCAGAGAGATGGAAGGAAGGCAGCTGTGACCATGTGCCTCTAGGGAACGTCAGAGTTTGAGACTCACTGACTTTTCCTGAAGTTCTGAACCTTTTCTCCTACCCACTGAAAGTTCACTAATAATTACATACAGTTTTCTTTTTTATACACAAATTAATAGGGCTTTTTGTAGAGGAACAAATCTTCCTTCCTCCCTTCCTTTCTTCTGTCCTTTTTTTAAATGAAAGATAACATTTTGTTTTAGGGCGTGTAAAGTGGCATAAGAGTTTTGTTCTGCCTTTTCTCTGTGTTATCTTCCGTTTAAGCATGGCAGAATCATGAATTAGAAGCAAGAGCTAGAGTGTTAACTGTGGTCTGTGTATATAAATTGCCACCTGTCATTGATGAACACATGCCATGAATGAACTAAATTACAAACCTCTTACAAATGGACAACCTCAGAGTCTGAAGAAAAATTTTAAAAGCATATTTGGCCACACCTTATCAAATGTAAAGGAACAGGAATCATAGAAAGTAGTCTGTCAGACCACAAGGGAATTAAACTAAAACTCAGTAAAAGAAAGATAGATGGAACCTTACCTATTAATAGTGAGATTTAATCTTTTTAATAAGATTGAACAGTGTGCTTCTAAATGACATGTGTCAAAGAGAAAGTTTCAAGAGGAATTAAGATATATTTTGAGCTAAATCAAAATGAAAATACAGCATATCAAAATTTGTGGGAATACATCAAAAATAATGTTTAGAGAGAAATTTATAGCATTAAATGTGTATATTAGAAAAGAAAGTTTGAAATCAGTTTATCAGAAATGCAAGAAAGGTTTTTATTCCTGCTCCTGTTGACACTGAAAGGATAAAAGAATACTGTGAACTATGTATGGCCACAAATCTGATAACCTAGATGAAATAGACCAATTCCTTGAAAGACAAAATATACCAAAACTCATGCAAGGAAAAACAGATAATCTGAATAGTCCCAAGTTTTTTATACAGATTAAATCAATAATTAATAAGCATCTGAAATAGCACCAAACCCAGATAGTTTTCACTGGTGAACTCTACCAAACATTTAATGAAGAAATTATACCAATTATCTACAGTCTTTCCGAAAATAGAAGCAGAGGGAATATTTCCTAACTTATTCCACTAGGACAGTGCATGTGTGAGTGCTGCCACTTAAGTCGTGTCCGACTCCTTGCATCCCTGTGGACTGCAGCCTGCCAGGCTCCTCTGTCCATGGGCTTCTCCATGCAAGAGTACTGGAGTGGGTTTCATGCTCTCCTCCAGGGGATCTTCTGAACCCAGGGATCAAACCTTCATCTGTTACATCTCCTGCATTGGCAGGCGGGTTCTTTACCATCAGTGCCATCTGGGAAGCCCAAGGACAGTATTACCCTCATAACAAAACTAAAGATATTACAAGAAAGGAAAACTGTAAACCACTATCTCTCATGAATATAGATATAGAAATTCTCAACAGAATAATAGCAAATAAGTTCAGCAGTCTATAAAAGGAATTATATGCTACAACCAAGTAATATTTTTTCCCCAGATATGCAAGTCTGGTTCAGCACTCAGAAATCAATACAATCCAAGCTAAAGAAGGAACTCTGGTGAAAGAAATCACTATTTAAATAAATAGATAGCTCATATTCATGGATAGCAAGACTCAATACTTGAAAATATCACTTCTTCCCAGTTTGATCATACATGTAGTGCAATCCCAATAAAAATACCAGAAAGGTATATTCTTAATACTGGCAAACCAGTTATAAAGTTTCTATATAAAGTCCAGAGACATAGACTAGTCACCACACTAGTAAGGAACAAGGTTGGAGGAATGACACTGCTCATCTTTAAGACTTACAGTAAAGCTGCAGTAATCAAGAAAGTGTGGCTCTGGCAAAAATAAAGACAAATAGGCTGATGAAACAGAATAGGGATCTCAGAAATAGATTCATACAAATATAGTCAGCTGATCTTTGACAAAAGAGCAAAGGCAATTCAGTGAAGAAAAGTAATCTTGAAAATCAATAGTACTAAAACCATGTGGACATTCAACTACCAAAAAAAAAATTAACCTTATACCTTTTATAAAAATTAACTGAAAATGACCTATATTTAGGTCATTTTATTTTTATTTTTAAATGTAAAATGAAAAACTATAAAACTTGTTGAAGTTAGCATAGTAGAAATTCTAGGTGACCTCAAGTTTGGCAATGGCTCTTTAGATATAATGCCAAAAGTATAATTCATGAAAGAAAAAGAATTTATGTTTATTAAAATTAACTTACTACTCTGCAAAAGACGCTGTGAAGAGAATGGAAAGATAAGCCATATACTGGGAAAAATATATTTGCAAAACATATCTGATAAAGGACTTATATCCAAGATACAAAAACTTTTAAAACTCAAATAGCTTTTATAGTAAGAAATAGTAAGAAAATAGCTCATTAAAAAGAAGATATAAGGTCTGAAGAGATACCTCACCAAAGTAGGTATACAGAAGGCAGATAAGCATAAGTAAATATGGTCCACATCATATGACATTAAGAAATACACATAAAAACAGGATTTCACAGTTTAGCCATTTCTTACATAGTTTTACCACATGACCTAAAGTGATCATGCAAGTTTGCATTTACCCAAATGAGTTGAAAACCTGTGTCCCGTCCATACAAAAGCTACACAGTGGTGTTTATTATAGCAGCTTTATAAAGCTGCTATTCCTAAGTTTTTTAAAACTTGGAAACAACCAAGATGACCTTCAGTAGGTGAACGAATAAAAGCTATGGTATTAATATATCCATTCAGTGGGGTGTTTGTTACTCAGCAGTGAAAGGAAATGAGCTACTCTGCCAGGAAAAGACAAGAAGGAACCTTAAATACATATTGCTAAATAACGAATTTTAATCTTAAAAGTACATACTATATGAATCCCAGCTATGTGACATTCTGGAAAAGACATGGGGTGGTGGGGAGGGTGGTCAGGGATGACTAGGTGAAGCATTAGGGATGTGTAGCCAGTGAACTTGTTTTCTATGATGCTGTAATTAATGGTGGATACATGACATTATGTGTTTGTCAAAATGCATAGAATATCCCTAATGTTACTATGGACTGGTTAATAATACTGTGTCAGTATAGGCTCATTAGTCATAACAAATACACCACATTAATAAAGGATGTTAATAATAGGGGAAACAGTGAGGGGCTCGAGGGGAGTATATGGGACTCTGAACTTTCTGCTTAGGTTTTTAGTAGACCTAAAATTGTCTAAAAAATAAACTCTTAATTGTATTGAAGTATGTTCAATAAAATGGAAGAAAAAAGCATATTGGAGTTAGAATGATAAATTTGTTCACGTAATTTAAATTGTTCAGATGATTTCACAATTTTAGATTGTCTTCTAATTAGTTTCCTTGGATAAAGCTCATTAAACTTTTATAGTTGTTTTTCATTTTGGGCACAGATAACATACTGTTTTGCTTCTCTTAGACCATTCCAACAAAAGACAGACTTGAAGGTCTTCTTGCTTTTAAAGAGAAAAGGACCCCTCGCTATAAAGGAGAATAGAAGAAACAGAAATCTTTAAAATGCCATTGTAATAAATAATACTCCTGGAAGTACCTTTCAGATCCACATATGCCTCAGCACCTGGAATTGCAGTGACCAAAGTGAAGAACGAGTTATCTGTGTACTGAATTAAGTATCTGGAGTGGGCCCATACGCGTACTTTGTTCAAATATGTATCATCATACTCATTCAGATTTGTAAGCTAGTTGTGTGTACTGTCAAAAACACCAATTCAAAATTAGGTATACATTTTTAAATACCTCCTGCATATGAGGATTTCTGTTCTTAATTTTTTAATGTGAATAATTTATACACTCTAGGAAAAAATATTGATTGTATGTCTCCTGTGCTATAGTATGAAAATAAATTTTATTTCTACACACCAAAAATGTGAAGTTATACCAAATAAAGTTTCTAAGGGATTGTATATACATGCACCTACAGACTTACATCTCATACTGAAAAAGGAGTTGATAGGATTCTGAGTGAAAATTACCAAATATGAATAAAATTAGTGAAAAGAAAACTTGGAAATTTTTCTCTTACCCCATTCTTTTTGTATTGAATAAGTCATTGCATGTTGGATTTTAGAAGAATCCACCTGTCTATTGCTGATTCTACCAGGTGACCTCTTAAGTCTTAGAATACAGTGTGGATGGTGGAGAATTAATCCAGTCAGAGATTGGGGCCAAAGGCCTTGTGGAGCCAACTGGAGGCCTGGAACAACCTCGAAGCCCTCCTAGCCAGTGGCCTGGCTCCCTGGCCTAACCCAGAAGTAAAATGGTGTACCCATTGAAGTGCCTTGGTCGTGGATTAAGGGTGAAGCGGAGTTTGCTCTTTGCTTCCTCTCCCTAGCTATTTGTACCTGATTTCAGTAAGGAAAGAAGGTGAACACGGCAACCCTTTCTCCCCCACCTAACAACCATCATACCTTTCTAACCCTGTCCAGGTAAGCACCTAGAGATGGAGGGGCTCCGGGGTCATGTGAGTTTATATGGCCTTGCCTGGGGGCAGATAGGAAGTATGTGGGAGTTAGCTATGTAATTCAGCAAAAGGAAGACGAACAGTACGCTCCCTGAATGAATCTGAGCTACCTTTGTTTTGTATTCATTTTATCAAACCTCACTGCTTTCTGGGGCTGCATCCGGGGCTGAGTCCAGCAGCACAGCAGAGCCTCCCTTTTCAGGGACCCACCCACTCCTGTTATTTGCCAGCTCTGGGATGCCGCACTGTCCCCAAACACTGCAGCTGTGCTTCATTGTAGTGAAGTCAAGTTCAGCACGTGGGTGACTGCCTGTTTCACGCATTTCCACGCTCAACACAGCTTCTTCGTTTTTGGAAAGCATAGACTTGGAATGTTTGAAATCATCGAAACTTAGTTTTTAATTTGAGAAATTGAACTCTCAGAGTCTCGATTCTAGAATCCTTGAGAGAGAAGCATGAACTTACTACCCTCGGCTGACGGTCACCCTGCCAAGAGGCAGGCCTGCTTACTGCTCACACCCTTGTGCTGTGGGCAGCCCCGTGCCCTGTAACCTATGCAGACTGTGACATTGGCTCAGCCGACCAGCGTTGTATGAAAGGAGCTTATTAAAATTCATGTTCGGCTTTGGTGATTGTATCTGCTGGTGTGTACATTTTGCTGACAAAGTTGTACCTAATTCATTTCCTACAGGATACCTTGCAAATAAAGTGCTGGTCCTTGTTTTCATGGTCCTTTAAAGGCATCACCAACTCAGTGGTCATGAGTTTGAGTAAACTCTGGGAGCTGGTGTTGGACAGGGAGGCCTGGCGTGCTGCAGTCCATGGGGTCGCAAAGAGTCAGACACAACTGAGCAACTGAACTAAACTGAAAGGTTTCAGGACCATTTTTCTCTGTCCATGACATATTCAAAGGTCACTTCCTTTCTGAATAGGAAATAATTATGTTCGCGGGGAAAATTGAGTGTGCTGAGTTACTTGTCTTCCCTGTCTTGGATCTGTAGTCTGCTGCTGATTGAACACCATTTAACAAGTTCTGATTAAGTCACTGGAGTAGATCGGAAAGCAAAGACATCCTCCTGTAGTAACTTCCACGTGTCTGCTCAGCTGTCTACAGACATTTGCATTTCTCTTGTTTTTCCCTTTAGCAGAGCAATCTTGCTGGGACGTAGTCCTAACACTCCATCCAGGTTAAGGTCCAATGGCTGGTGGTCGGGGGAGGTAGGAGAGCTGCTTTTTCCAGAGGGAGCACCTGCTCTGACAGGTGAGCCCCAGCTTCTTTTGTTTTCCTCCAGAACTTAGAGTGTTTTCAAGTCCTTAAACTGAAACCACGTCAAGCTGACGCAGTAAGCTGGAAATGCAGTGGATAGAGCCATACATTCAGATGAAGTTAAAGGCGGCTGAGAGAGGGAGGGTGATTAACCAAGCACATTTACAATTCAGGGCAAAAACATTTTGTGTTATCTCAGAGTAGGAGACCTACTACCCTTGAGGTAACGCAGTGCTGGTTAATTTATAACTTATCTCTGGAAGGAAAAGAGGTATCCAAGTTACAGAGGTTCTGAGTCAAGAGAGGACTTGTAATCAGCTTAGAGAAGACTCGGATTTCCTGTGATTCGTTTTCTGTGATTAAAGGGTCATTTCAAGTTTGTGTTGTTTTCAATAAAAAAACACCTGGCTTTCCTGTGCTTTTTTTTCCTCTTCTGGCTGTCAAAAAAATTGGTTTGTCATACAGACTTTTTCTGACAGTACATAGAATAGCGCTCTGGATATGGACTAGAGTAATTGGGTATCATTTTGTGGATAGCGTAATTACAGAAAATGCTTGTATTTCAAATGGACTCATAGCTGGCTACCCGCTGGCCCATTTCTTCACTTGATCACTCCATCTTCTAGCTAAGGGAGGCCTACATTTGTTTTGATTTGGGGTCCAAAAATCCTGACAGGCAAACATTTTAAATGTTTAATCCTTCTGTTATTGTCTACTCACCTAGTTAAATATTAACTAATGTGTATATCGACATTGGATTTTATCAAAAGACAATAGAAATTTTCTCATATTTAAATAAGACATGTACATGCATCACAAAAGAAAAAATAACAGCATTTCAAAGTTACTTGATATTTTGATAAAATGAGCCATTCTTCTGTGTTGATGAAACAGGCTCCAGATTGTGAGATGTGGTTGGGGATATTTTGGCAGGTAGGAGGATGAAAAACTGCTCAAAATATTTGTGGATCTCAAGCCCTGAAAACTCCCTGTTTCAGATGTCTTTTGGGGAACATCCCAAAACTCAGCTACCCCTCAGAGGGCTGGCTCCTAATCATCAAACAGTTTGGTTCTCAGTGTTTTTCAAACCAAACCCCAGGGTAATATAAGAGAGCTGGGTACCTGATGGAGAGAATAAAAGACTCCAAGGACCCTCGAAGACACACACCTCAGGTGGTCAGGGCCAGCCTTTGTGACGCTCATCCATGCAGCACCAGCTTCAAAGTGGGCAGGTGACCCTTCTACAGTGAGGTGACCGTTCCCTGGGACCAGCAAAGTGAGCTCATGGCCACCAGGTTGTCAATCCCATTCTGAAGTATAGAAAACACAGTGTACCATGTTTGGATTCAAGGGAACAGCTTGACAATATCATTGAGGATATTAATGTGCGGGAGACAGAGTTAGAGCTGGGTATTGTTACGATGATCATGACTACAACTTAAGAAGCCCTAAATACCTCCAGGTGTGTCCATCTGCAGTTGTTTACTCTTCATAGCGTCCAGGAAAGGAGAGGTGCTGGATATTCCTGGGATCCAGAGCAGACAACGAACACAGTTTGATGACGGGTGGTGGGGTCCGGGACTGAACCTGAGACTGTTGACTTGTCAACAGTTAAGCCTGTTAAGCCTGAAAACAGCTGAACGGCACAACCAAAGACTACCAGTAGATGTGTGTCAACCTCTGCCCAAAGTGGTTCTAGTTTTCTTGTGACTTGGCGAGACACTAAGTGTGCGTATTGAGGGATCAGAAGACAGGGGCAGACTGTGACGGTTACAGCGATGCCTGCTCAGTGTCTCTAAACTAAGCTCTTTGGCTATCTGGTCACATCCAATACTTAAAAACCTTAGGAAGTGGGTTTGTCATTTTATCATTTAAGAAACTGAAGCCAGAGCTATGTCTGTGGTGGGCATTCTGAATTCAGAGCCCCCAGCGCTCATCATGACCCCTAGAGGATATGGAGCCAGTCTTGGCAGCTGTGAACAGTGAGTCTGAGGACTTGTGTTTGGTAAGAATACATATCAGAAAGAAGCGCGTGTGGGTCAAGAGCACCACATGCTGCTTCTGGGGAAGAATGATGAGTCTCCTGCTCTATTCTACACTGGTCAGGGCCACCCCGAGGCTTGTATTCACTTCTCAGTGTCACAGTTTCAGGTGCTTGTAGATTCACTTTGTGCTTTTTTGGAAAGCACACAGGCATTCTTCACCCAAGTTTCAACTCTTCTGAAACCAGTGATGAGGCCATTTGGTAAAAGCATCTCCTCCCTCTGAGCCTGTTTCTTCACCTATAAAGGAATCCAGTAGTCGTTTGTGATCCCTGCAAAGACATCGGATGTGTCCCTGCAAAAGGGCTGTGGAATCAGTAAGGTCATCTACAGAAGTGGTGGTGGTGGTTGATTTTTTTCATGTTTCAAAAGAGACCTGTTGGAACAGGTAGGCGCGTCTCACAACCACGTCCAGTTCAGGGTCATGTTCAGGAACCTGGATGTTCACCCAGGAAACAAGAGATTGGGGAAATCTGGTGGCTGTTTTTGTTTTTTTAACTACAATATGAAACTGGAACCTTCGAGGCTGCCAGGGGCCAGAGGAAGCCACACAGGTCCCCACCCCCAACACTCCTCTTCTGCTCTGTTCTATATTTATCCACACACAGAGATGAGGCTATGATCAATAGGGGAAGCTGCTTCCATACTCCCAGGCCCGGAAGCAGCTCCCTGCCACTGAGGTTGAAGAAGAAAGTGGGCAAGGGGTTGGGGCAGAGGACAGTTGCTCCAACTCAGCTCTGTCCCGGAAGTCATCCAATGGCTCTCCTTCAATCCCAACACAGGCTGAAGAGGTGGGAAACATGCGGCTGCAAGGACAGCTCACTAGTGGCTTGGGTCATAAAGAAGTACCAAGAGCAGTGACCTGACTAAGTGGGTCTGTATTTAATAACTACTTTGGCCCTTGGGGTAATCCATAATTTAGCAGTAGTTCTTTTAATATTTTGAGAAAAAGTTCCTTAGGCTTCTCTGGTGGCTCAGACAGTAAAGAATCTGCCTGCAATGCAGGAGACCCAGGTTCGATCCCTGGGTTGGAAAGATCCCCTGGAAAAGAGAATGGCTACCCATAGGAGCCTGGCGGGCTACAGTTTGCGGGGTCGCAGAATATCAGTCATGACTGAGCCCCTACCAGTTTCGCTTTCATCCTCAGGCCTGAATGCCATGTTTATAGTACTAGTTTCGAGGGCCGGGGAGGGAGGATTGTCCATTTTCTCATCGCCCTGTTGGCTTTCACGTGGCTGCCTGGTGGTCTCCCTGTCCTGGAGGAGACTAGGAGATTTGGTCCTATGGCCACTGAGCCGTGGGAGCATGGTGGGTTGCCTGCCTGTCTACTCCCCACATCCCACTGCCAAGGTTCAGTCCTAATGCCTTTTCAAAGACTGATTGTCAAATGTTCTGCAAACACAGTCGCTTATGAACCCATTTCACAGAGCAGGGCCTGAATTCTAAGAGAAATAGTGAAAATCGCCATGGCATCAAGTGACAGCTCACGAAAGAACTGTGTTCTTTTAGTCGTGCTGTTCACAGGCCAAGGTTTCAGAGGCACTGGGATGGGCAAATGCACTTCTTGACCTTTGTGAAAGTAGTCTGAGTCACTTTCACTTTCAGCCTCTAAACCTTTCTGAATGAATCCTTTGTGCAGTTTACAGAAAGTGAAGAGCAGTTTGGCAACTGAGAAAAGTTCAAACTCCTCACCGCCTCTCCTACATTGAGTAACATTTCTTTTGAGTTGTCTGTTAACACTGTTCTGAAACAAACTTTTTATGAAGCCTAGAACTTGCTCATGAGTGGCCTTATTTTGAGCATTTTAAAAATACAAGAAATGTGTTTTGTGCCATAAAAGACAGAAAATGACATCCCGCATCTGACTTGGTGGAAAGATGTAATTATTGGAATGGTTTGATTGCTATAATTATGCACATTATGTATATTACCTATCAGTGACTCAGATGCTTACAGGACACGAAGAGAGGTGTTCATCTAATATGAAAGGTACTGTTTTTGCTATGGTCTTTGTGGGAATGTGTATGTGACTTGTTATTGTCCAACCACTCTTCCAAAAAGACTAACAGGGTGTGTTTCCCAGCCCATCCATGATGCTGATAACTCCTGAGTTCAGGTAGAGTGTGTGATCTCTCATTTGCTATGGGTATTAAAAAATGTTCGCTTGTGTAGATCTGAAAATATATGTCAAATTTCCTGAAAAACTAGACAGACCTGGCATTTTTTAAGTTCCCCCAGGCATAAGCTTGTCTTGGAAAGTGAATATGAGGAGTATTGTGGTTAAAGGGACCAGGGAAAGGAGCCAGCCAAGTCCTGGCCTGGACCAGGCCTACCTGGCTGAGGTCTTTAGCAGATTCAGAATGGAAGCCATGTCTATGAGGGGAAAAAAAGACTTCATCTTGTCTATTCATTCAACCTGAGGACAAGGATTTCCAAAGCTGCTGGAACCTGAAAAAGTCATCACCAAGATGTGTTTTTGGGACACTACTCCATAACTTCTGAGTTGATTCTGTGTTTGGAGCCCTAAAATTGATACTGAGGTAAAAGCCACCTTGGTTAACTTTCCTTTGGACAGTAATTCACATACCATAAAGGTCACCCATTCAAGTGTACAAGTCTGTGATTTTAGTATGCTCACAGTTGTACAACGATGACCACTGTCTAATTCTAGATATTTTTGTCACTCTGAAAAGAAGCCCTGTACCCGTTATCAGTCAGTCCTGATTGCCCCTCGCCCCAGCCCCTAGTAATCACTAATCTACTTTCTGTCTCTGGATTTGCCTACTTTAAATACTTCATATAAATAGAATTATACAGTATATAGTCCTTTATGTCTGATTTTTTTCCACTCAACATAATGTTTTCAAGATGTATTCATGGTGTAACATGTATCAATACTTAACTTATGACTGGAAATATTCTACTGTATGTATATACCACATTTTGTTTATCCATTCATCAGCTGATGATGATTTTTTATAGTCGTTTCCACTTTTTGGTTGTTATAAATAATGCTGCTGTGAGCACGGGTGTACAAGTATTTGTTGGGAAATCTGTTGTCATTTCAATAGTTTGTGTCTTTTTTTTTTTTTTTTTCTGTTTTGCTTAGGTTATCTAATTTGTACACACACAGTTGTTTATAGTATTCCTTTCAGTTCAGTTCAGTTCAGTTGCTCAGTCGTGTCTGACTCTTTGCAACCCCATGAATCGCAGCACGCCAGGCCTCCCTGTCCATCACCAACCCCTGGAGTTCACTCAGATTCACGTCCACCGAGTCAGTGATGCCATCCAGCCATCTCATCCTTGGTCGTCCCCTTCTCCTCCTGCCCCCAAACCCTCCCAGCATCAAAGTCTTTTCCAATGAGTCAATTATTCGCATGAGGTGGCCAAAGTACTGGAGTTTCAGCTTTAGCATCATTCCTTCCAAAGAAATCCCAGGGCTGATCTTCAGAATGGACTGGTTGGATCTCCTTGCAGTCCAAGGGACTTTCAAGAGTCTTCTTGAACACCACAGTTCAAAAGCATCAATGCTTGGGCGCTCAGCCTTCTTCACAGTCCAACTCTCACATCCATACATGACCACAGGAAAATCCATAGCCTTGACTAGATGGACCTTAGTTGGCAAAGTAATGTCTCTGCTTTTGAATATGCTGTCTAGGTTGGTCATAACTTTTCTTCCAAGGAGTAAGTGTCTTTTAATTTCATGGCTGCAGACGCCATCTGCAGTGATTTTGGAGTCCCCAAAAATAAAGTCTGACACTGTTTCCACTGTTTCCCCATCTATTTCCCATGAAGTGATGGGACCGAATGCCATGATCTTTATTTTCTGAATGTTGAGCTTTAAGCCAACTTTTTCACTCTCCTCTTTCACTTTTATCAAGAGGCTTTTCAGTTCCTCTTCACTTTCTGCCATAAGGGTGGTGTCATCTGCATATCTGAGGTTATTGTTATTTCTCCCAGCAATCTTGATTCCAGCTTGTGTTTCTTCCAGTCCAGTGTTTCTCATGATGTACTCTGCATATAAGTTAAATAAGCAGGGTGACAATATACAGCCTTGACATGCTCCTTTTCTGATTTGGAACCAGTCTGTTGTTCCATGTCCAGTTCTAACTGTTGCTTCTTACATTCCCCTTTTTCGTTACTGATTTTTGTACGTAGTCTTCTCTCTTTTTTTTTTTTTCATGATCAGTCTGTCTAGGTTTGTCAATTTTGTTGCTTTTTAAAGAGGCAAATTATTTTGTTGATTTTTCTTCATTGTTTTCTTGTTCTCTATCTCATTTATTTTGATCCTAATATTTATTATATCCTTTCTTCTACTTGGTTTGGGTCTAGTTTGCTCATATTTTTCTAATTCCTTATGATAGAATGTTAGGTTATTTGATTTGAGATCTTTTTAACCTAGGCATTTACAACTATGCAAGTATCTCTAAGAATGCTTTGGTTATATCCCGTAAATTTTTATATGTTTGTGGAAAAGTTAGTATAACAGGTCTGAACTGCTGTCCTTGGGAAGTACTGATTCAAGGTTGATCCTTGGTCTGCAGTTGGGAACTTAGATGATGTACAATTCCCACCATTTGCAGAACTGATAAGTTATATCTAAACTGTTTGTACAAACAGTATGGTTTGTGCTAAACACCTGATTTCCTTTTTTGAGTACAGAGTTTGGATATTTGCCAGTTGGGGTATGCCTACATGATTACTCCCCAGCAAAAACCCTGGTCTCTGAGTCTCTAATGAGATGTTGGACACACTTCACATATTGTTATAATTTATTACTAGAGGAGTTAAACTTATCCTGTGTGACTCCGCTTGGAGAACACCCTCAGAAGCATGTGACCGTCTCCCCTGATCTTTGCCCCTGCCTTATTTCATTTGCTGCTTTTGCTTGGTATCCTTTTGATTATGTAGTATGCCATAGCTGTTAATATTTGCTGAATCCTGTGACTCCTTCTAGTGAATTACTGAATCTGAAGACAGTATTGGGACACTGACATGCAATTTTGTTTTCATTCATCTCAATGTATTTTATAATTTGCCTTGTGTTATTTGTCTTTTGACCCTTTGGGGTTTTTAGGATTGTGTTCCTAAATTTTAACAGCCTTGTGAATATCCAAGATTCCTTATAATATTGATTTTGAATTTAATTTCATATTGTTTGGTGAACCCACTTTAATCACATCATTGTATAACTTCAGTTCTTGGCATTTTAATAAGACTTGTTTTATGGCCTAACATATAATCTATCCTGGGAAAGATTTCATGTGTATATGAGAAGAATGTGTATTCTGCCGTTAGTGGATGAAGTGTTTTATTAAATCTCATTAGTTTGTAGTCTTGCTTTGTTCTTTTATTTCCTACTTGATCATCTGTCTAGTTGGTCTGTCCATTATAGAAAGGGAGGAATTGATGTCTGCAATTATTATTGTTGAATTGTATATTTCTCCCTTCTGTTCTGTCAGTTTTTCTTCATTAATTTTCAACTTTGCTGTTATGCATATATACTTACAATTATTATGTCTTCTTGGTGGATTAACCATTTTATTATTATAAAGTGTTCTCCTTTATTTTATCTATACCAGCTGTTTTTATCTTTGTTCAGTCGCTCAGTCACATCCAACTCTCTGCAACCCCATGGACGCAGCATGCAAGGCTTCCCTGTCCTTCACTATCTCCCAGAGTTTTTATCTTAAAGTTTGTTTTATCTCATATTAGTATAGGTACTCCAGCTTTCTTTTGATTGCTCTTTACATGGTATAGTTTTCCAGTCCTTTTGCTTTCAGCCTACTTATGTCTTTGAATCTAAAGCCTGTCTCATATAGACAGTGCAAAGTTGGATTATGTTATTTTAATTCATTCTGCTCCTTCTTCCTTTTGAAGGAGTGTTTAACCATTTACAATTAATGTAATTATTGATAAGGTGATATTTACATCTGCCATTTTGCTATTTGTTTACTACACGTCACATCTTTTTGTTCCTCTCTTGTTACATTACTGCTTTCTTTGTGTTCAACAGATACTTACTAGTGTACCATTTTAATTCCCTGCTAATTTCATTGCCTATTTGTAACTTTGGACTTGTTTTCATAATAGTTTTTTGGGAAATTACAACCTTAACTTACAAATCTATCTTGGATTAATACCAACTTAATTCCAATAGTACATAAAACATCTGCTCTAATGTAGCTTTGTACCCTTCTCTTCCTCTGTACTACTATCACCATATAAATTAAATCTTTATGCATTATAAATCTGTAAGAATAGCTTTATAAAGATTAATTTATGCAGCTGTCTGAATTCTGGTGGGAGGGATAAAGTTACAAACTGAAAAATAATTTCTACTGTTTTTAATATGTGTATAACAATTAGTTTTATCAGTACACCTAATTTTTTGCATGGATTTGAATTATCCTCTTCTTGTTTAGTTGCTAAGTCATGTCCAACTCTTTTGTGACCCCATGGACTGTATGTACCCCACCAGGCTCCTCTGTCCAGGGATTTCCCAGGCAAGAATACTAGCATGTCGGTGCATGTCATGAATGCTTGGTCAGGCAATTGGCAACTTTGGTTTAGTCTTCACTTCCTATTTGTGCAGAGCCTCAAGATCAACCAGAGGTAAGAGGGCCTCCTCAAGTCATTCCTGATTGTGCATACAGTCCTGCATGTGCCCATTGCATTCTACATCACTAGGAATATGTCAGAGCTTAACATAGCCCCTTGTGGACATCTCATTCACCCTTTTCTCATTTTCAGTGTTTTGGTCGGTTTCTTGTTTGTGTCAACTGTAATCACTGCCTCAGACTATTTGGATGCTAAACAGTTGTCACTGGTTGTTTTCCACAAGTACTCTGCTAAAAAATCTGTTCACAATGAGGGAGCTCTGAGTCAGGTCAGATAAAAGCAAGCCTTTTGATATGAGTGGGGCTTTCCCACTAATTGATTTTCCAAGGAGCTGCCAGATGGGTCAGATAATACAAATTTCTAGGAGGAGGGCTGTGGGAAGGCTATAGACACGGTTTTAGGCCACGGCTGTGCTGATTTTGAGGTTGTTGGCTTTCAAGATATACAAGGGATTTAGAAAGGAGGCTCGATATACGACAGTCACCACAACTAGAGAAAGCCTGTGTGCATCAATGAAGACCCACCACAGCCAATAAATAAATAAATCTTTAAAAAGTCACAGAGCTTAATATTCTCATTGAGATTCAGTCATCTTTCATGATTAAATGTTCTTTGGATTGTTGCAAGCCTTTGGTTGAATTCCAAAGTTCTGTATACTTTGATTTTAACAATTATTGCTTCCATAGAGGAGGAGATTTTTGGAGGTTCTCATGGTACCATTCCCACTGATGTCACTCATCCAGCTGATTCTAATGCAACTGTGTGTATCAAGCGATATTATTGATAAATAAGGTATTCAGAGTACTGTCTGACCTCTGGTACATCAGAATTTATGTCTATTGAATAAACTGATGTTTGGTGAATAACAATAATAATATATTAATCATTAACATCAATATTAATATATTAACAATTATCACCAATATAATATTTACTATTGTTATTATTTCAGCCCCAAATATTTGCAGCCAAAATGTAAAGTTTATTTGCAGTCAGTAAAAGATAGGGTTTACTGCTGTGTTGTCTTTTAGTTGTATGCTCTGAAGATGGACTCAGGAAACAGATATTTTCTGCTCCAGCTGAGGCTGCCCCCTCTTTATCATGAGTTGGCTTGGTCTGCTGAGAATTTGTATTCATTCATCCATCAGTGGCTAAACTGATAGCTGAAGATTAAAGCAAGTCAATCCATAAATGCAGAGTTCAAATAATAGAAGTCAAGAGTTAATTATTGCAATTCTAGCATTTATAAGTGTTTTATGTTTTAGGAGAAATATAAACTTTTCTTCTATGTGGTTAAATTCATGTTCCATTGTTGAACATGAAGACTATAATGACAAAGCAGCTTATTAATTTGAACTTGTTAGATCTTGGGCAAGATTTCAAATACAGTAAGAGTTTGTTAATGATGGAATCCAAGAGTTCTTTTCCTACAAGGAAAAGTATAATAAAAATAACACTTACTGATTTGATTATTTCTCATATCTGCTGGGAAACCAGCTATATTCCAGTGGGTACCTAGAATGTGTAATTGTCCCTGGGTTAAGTTTCAGAAGAGTTTTTTGGTTACGGTGTCGTTGAAAACAACAGATAGTTTTTCAGAGTCCCCACACCTCTACTGGCACTGTTAATTCTCACAGCTCCTCAAACATATTGGCCATTGTTAACATGGCTAATTACTGGTGTGCTACACTAGTCTGTGTTGATGTTATAGAAACAGTTTATGCTACACAGACTCTTTATTCATGTAGTAATTACAGCATGTTTGTCCTATTTCACAAGTGTTCTCTTTGGATAATACTGGCAAGATTAAGTAATGGTTTCTCGCTAACAGTATTGCTCAAGAACATCAAACATGATGGATTGAGATTTGATGTATTACACGTATGATTTGGCTCCTCGCATCTTTAAGCTTTTACTTTTCTTACGTATAAAATAATCTTACAGTGGGGCCATGTCTATTGTTTCCAACACAAATGCCAGGAACTATCTGAGCAAAATATTTGATTTTCATTTTAATGGATAGTTTTTGTAATGATAGTTTTTGTAACACATCCCAGCCAGCCACAGCTCTGTGCCAGAAACCAGGGACTTCAAAGAGTCTTCTTTTTAGAACTCCAAAGGAACCAAAATGTCTGTTTCACCATATCATCCAACTTAATTATTGGCAATAAGTGACTGTTGGCAGGAAGGATGCATCACATGGTTCCAGTTCTGCTTCAGGAAAGGTCAATAGGAGGCACAAACTCTGGCCTGCATTGTGCAGACGTGGGCTTGGATCCCCGACACGTGCTTCAAAACCCATTATGCAATGTGCCACTCACTGGTTCACGGCTGCTTGCACAAGTTTTTCATTACCCTGAATACAAGCATACTGGGAATGATTAACTTTGTGACATAACTCTCATCACACCACTATGGAAGATTCAAACAGAGTTCCAAAATCACGTGCTTCAGAAATAACCGAATGTGTTTTGGCTTCTTAATGGGTCTGTGATTAACAACTACTTTAAAGCTACTGAGTGAAACAGAGAAACCTATTTGGGAATTTTGTCCAGAGAAGGGGGTTTCATGAGCTTGGTTCATGCATGAACACTCCTCTATTTTGTTTTAATTTTGCCTTTTGTGTTCTAATTTGCTATGAAAAACATCAGATCTATTTTGCAATGCTCCATCTTATGAGCTCAATACTGAATATTTCTTTATTTTTTATATGAGAGTATAGTTGATTAACAATGTTGTGTTAGTTTCAGGTGTACAGCAAAGTGATTCAGTAACACATATTTTTGTATCTATTATTTCTCAAGTTCTTTTTCCCATTTAGGTTATTACAGAGTACAGAGTATTGAGCACCATTCCCTGTGCTATACAGTAGGTTCTGTTGATTATTTTATATATAGTAGTGTGAATATACAGTTGCTATTATTCAACATTTTGGGGCCACAAAGCTATGCCTCTCATATCCCCCAACATGACAGATAGTTAATATGATGCTTATTGATTTCATATGATTAAATAGTAAATTAAAATTTTGCATCTTGTTAAAGATTTTTAAATCTTCATTGAGTACAGTGCGACATGCTTGGGTATAAGGACTCTTTGATATGAATATCAGGGAATCAACTAAAGTGGCTTAGGCACAAAGGAATTTTGTGATTCTCAGCATGGAACTTGGACGGAACAGGGGAACCAGGGTCTCAGGGCTTCAGGGACACTCTTCATTTCTTGTCATGTGTCCTCTGGCATATGGCTTCATCCTCTGGCTGGCCTCAGCTCCACGCTGCCTGCCTGTCTTACTCAGAATCTCCCAGGAGTGGCCTCTGGCGGGCCTTGTAGATCACATATCCCCTTTGTGGCCACAGCAGTGGACATTATAAGTGGGGGATATGAAAGAAAGTGAAAGTGAAAGTGTTAGTCGCTCAGCCACGTCCAACTCTTTGCGACCCCATCGGCTGTAGCCTGCCAGTCTCCTCTGTCCATGGAATTCTCCAGGCAAGAATACTGGAACAGGTTGCCATTTCCTTCTCCAGAGGATATTCCTAACCCAGGGATCAAACCTGGATCTCCTGCATTGCAGGCAGATTCTTTACCGCCTGAGCCTCCAGGGAAGGCCCAAGTGGGGGATGGAGGCCTCTCCAACTGAAGGGAGGGCTGCTATTCTGGCCAGAAAAATCACAGCAGCCCCTGAGGGCCAACCTTGACTCAATTGGTCATCCATTCCCAAGATTCCCCCAAATCACCTTCAAGCATTTCCTCCTTGTCCATCCACAACTTGCCCTAAAGGCATTTTCTCTTTTTGTGTCTACAACTTATGTTAAAGCATTCCTCTCTGTATGTCCACAAATGCAGGTGTTTGCTAAGAGCCACCTCAGGTCCTGCCAGCAACTGTACTCAGCTCTAACCCCATACCTCTAGGTCATATCCTCAGACCCAGGTAGCCTATGGCCTCCATGCTAGTCACCTTAGCACACTGTATGCAGCGAGGAAGGGAACTCATTTATAAATGGGGTCAAAGCACACTGAGCTTTCTGTCCCCACAAAATCCATATGGGGGGGAGGTGCATGACAGGGCCAGTAGGTCTTGGAAGTCCATTTTTGACCCCATTCCCTGACAGTAGATTAAGCCCCTTAGTAATCTCCTCACCAGGTTCTTGCTGATATGCTTTCCCCCTGAAGGATGATTGGAGAGCAGCTCTTCATGGGGGGTTTTATCCCTCATTGATTTACTTTTGTGAGTATTGTTAGAAGGTTCTGGAGGTTTTCATGAGCTGGGTAATAGACCCCTAAAAACTATTTGGCTTTTCATAAATTTAATATAGGGGAGGCAGTCCATTATCTAATAACCAGTCAAATGAGTAGTCTGGGACCTGGACTGGGTGGAATCTGTGGGCTTTGCCTCCTAAGCCTTGTGCTTGGGGAATTCTGCTCTCTTTAGACCTCAGCTTAAAGGCATTTGCTTTAGACCAATAGCATATTGAGGGCTTGGGAGAGGGTGATGGGGTTACTAGTGTGCTCCAGTGTGTGGCCCTATCAGTGAGGACCTAAATTAGCCAGGTAGGTAAGATACACAATCCACTGTCAGGGAATGGGGTCAAGTGATGGAGGGGGCATGGTCAGGATAAGTCACCAAGGCTCATGCAGGAATTCTTCTGGTAGCAAGAAACACAAACCTAGGCAGGGAAAGAATTCTCTGACCAGCCAGCTTCTGGGACAACTAGACTTGTGGTCTCCATCTTTTCTCATCTCTCCCTCTCCTCTATGCACAGAAGAGGACGTGCCCCTGGTGGTCCCTAGGTTGTGTCTTCCCAGTCTTTCAACCAAAGTGGAGAGTGATCTTACCTCTATATTTTGGGAAGAACTGGGCGAGGTGCTGTAATCGACAGCCTTCATTAGGACTCCATTCTTGGAGGTGGGGATACAATGCAGGAGATCCCCACCACACTTGGTTTTAATGACACGTGGAGTTTCATTGGGCAGGCCCATGTGCCTATATCTCCAGTTATTAATGCATTTTCTTGTTCATCTCTGCACTTGCGCTATGGTTGAACACTCAGGAAACCACTTGGTTATTGTAGCGGTCTACAAATCCACGTTACCACTAACGGGGTAAGCAAGCTTGGCACAGGTACGCACATGCTTCCCCAGTGTAATAAGAGCTGCTGTGTTCAATAAAGTGCTGGTTCATCTTAAGTTGGTTCATACTAAGTCGTCACTCAATCCATGTTTGTTGTTTGTCATTTGATTCATTTTCTAAGAGAGATTGATAAATGTCCAGTTACTTTCAGATGGGGCCCCGCAAAACATGATGATGTCCACACTCAGAAACACAGATGCCCTGGTTTTTTATTGCATCTGGAGCAGTTCTGCAGTTTTTGGCTGCAAGATGACTAGGCAACACCTGTGGACTTTTTCTAAATAACACATCCTAACAAATACACACTACTATATATTCTGTATAGCACTGGGAACTGTACTCAGTGTTTTATAATAACCTCTAAGGGAAAAGAATTTGAAAAAGAATAGAAATGTGTATGTAACTGAATCACTTTACATCTGAAGCTAACACGTTGTAAGTCAACTGTGTGTGCTCAGTCACTAAATTGTGTCCAACTCTTCACGGCTCCGTGGACCATAGCCCTCCAGGCTTATCTGTCCATGGGATTTCTCAGGCAAGAATACTGGAGTGCGTTGCCATTTCCTTCTCTAGGGGATCTTCCTGATCCAGGGACTGAACCTGCATCTCATGTCTCCTGCATTGGCAGGTGGGTTCTTTACCACTGAGTCACCAGGGAAGCTCTTTATCAGCTATACTTTAAAAAAGAGAGAGAAAAAGAAAGAGAAATAAGTAAATAGCATGTCCTGTTCCCTAAATAAAACTTCTAAAGAGGAGAATGCTTGGTTTTCTTTTGCCTGAACATCTTACACAATGCCTGCATGTTTGATGAGACACTTAGAAAGGATATAAGATTAGTTAGCCTACAGGGCAGCCACATGTGCTCATGAGAAAAATGAGAAAGGGGAAAAGATGGTCAAGCAGGAATCCAGCCATCACCCCTCTGCCTATACACTCTTCTCCAAAGCCCCAAGCCCCTACTCTTCAAAGAGCAGACTGTACAATAACCTTGTGCACTTGGCTTTGAGGGACGGCAGTGGCAGGCAAGTGTTTTAATGGAGATGGGACTTGAGCTGTGTGAAATTCAGGCTACAGTCCTACCCTGATGGCCCTTTTTTCCCACTTCAGCAGGGGAGCCTGTTGTTTTAGCTTCATTGCTAAGGGGCCACATTTGCCCACCATAAAGCTTGGGAGAGGTCCTTGTCCCTGTGACTTCCCACACTCTGGCTTCATCGAAAGCCACTAAGGTAGGTAAACATTGACTCTGGAGTCATCCCAGAGCTGGTGCAAAGGTGCAGGAAGCATTTCTGGGCTGTCGATGCTGCCTACGTGCTGATGGCTCTGGAGAGGGTGGTAACAAGAACAGAGCTGCTTCCTGGAACAAGGCTTAGATAAGAGGTGGCTTGTTGTGCTTGAGTTTCCCCTGAACTTCACTGCGAGTTACAAAATCCTATGTCATAACTACTGTACATAGGATTTTTTAGTAGTGACTTCCCCAAGAAGGACTCTGTGTATATATAGAGAGGGGAAAGAGACAGAGAGGAGGAGGAGGAGAGAGAGAGAGACAGAGAGAAAGGGAGTGTATGTGCACAAGATTTCCTTTTGATAATTATTTTGGAAAATGTTCAGAGAGGCCAAAAATAATGAGCGGATCTTGGGGTCTTGGGGGTCTCTATGCAGAGAGACACACACAATCCCACCCCACCCTGTGCTGAGAAACAGCAGCAGGCACTGTGTGGTGGCCATGGGGTCCCTGAACCCACCCTTCCCTGTGCTCACTGGGCTGGGCTTCTCATCTTGGTTGTCAGACCTTCCATGCTTGTACTGACCAACTAAATCTGCAGCCTTCCTTGTAGGCTTTTTCTGGCTTGAAGGAGAAAAATGACATTTAGAGCTAGGTTATTCCAAAGGGTGGCAGGAACTAAGTCCACTGGAGGCTAAAAATAGCCAAAGCCCAGCCGGCCTGGTCAGGCCTGCGGGCCTAGGGACCGCCCGCCGTCACCCTGGCCCTCCCCGACACTAGTTCCAGGAGGTGCTCAGAGCCTGTTACTCATATGTCAGATTCCCACTGTCGTGATGTTATTTCATGCACCAACTGCGTTTTCATAGAAAAGCGTGAGTCACTCCTGAGTGGGGCTTTGGGAAAGAACTTGGCTAGGGTGGGAGGGAGCGGCTCTCGTAAGCCGGAAATCTAGGCGGGGACAGGGCCTTTTATAGTATCCTGCGTTGGCTTTTTCTGTAGGTTAATTTTTATCTTAACAACCAAGATAAGGTTGAATGATCTTTTTATAAGAAATCTATTTAAATACAAGGGAATATTTGAACTTATTTTTAAAAGGCGAGGGCATTTTTTGTGGTGCTCAATTTATAAATAAGATAGATTAGGGGTTGTTTGATGGACATTTACAACGGCAGTGACTCTTGTGGGGCATTCTCTCCGCACTACTCTGGGGACACAAAATACCCTTTGTTCTAGTCTGCAGGGACACCGGCTCTGATCAGCCGGGCATGCCTACCCCAGAACCCTCCAGACAGGGCTTACTGCTCGGGAACAGATGGTGATTTTTCAAACTGAATGCTATTCTGGTGCACTTACTTAGGAAAAAGATCTAAAAATAGACTTGAATGAGCCTAACCTGCAAAAATAAGTTGTCAGCTTCTTTTTACTCCTTCTGGGTTGAAAACAAAGCTGTCAGCAATTTCTGTGCGTTGAGGAATCTGTGTGCTTTCTTATTTTAGAGAAAGCTTTTTCAGTAGGACTGCAATTGAGTCCCCTTAAATCTCTCAGTGTCAACAAATTACCATCTGTTGTTCTAGAGACTCTCAAGCTGATGAGTCCTCCTCCCCACTTGAAGCTGGAGACAGGTTGCCCATCTGGAAAACAGGGCCTGAGGATGGGACCAGCTCTGTGCCTCTGGAGGGGCTGATTGCAGTATCTCAAGGTCAGCCAGACCCCCTGAAGCCTGATGCTGGGAGCAGTTGCCCCCTTGGTGCGGTGAAGACACTTGGCTTGGAGATAGGGTTGCCATGAGGTCCAGGGTGGCGGTCTGATGCCTGTCGTGACTTGGGTAGTGATGGCCCCAGCACTGGACTTTGAGATGGCCAAGCACTCACCTTCTTCACAAAGTACCTGATGCTATCTTGCCTGGTGGGCAATGTGCGCTGGACTTGTGGGGTTTTGGTACAGTATTATTGTCTGTGAAGTGAGGTTCCCCCCATACTAAACAGGGTATGTAAAACCTAGAGAAGTCAGGACAGGTGGAGCCCTTGTTCATCCTGGAAGGGACTGGCTTGAATTTGAGAAATTAAATGAAGCTGGAAATGGCACTTCTACTTGTGGAGAATTGTGCTGGTGATACCCACACTCAGTCTAGGCCTGAGCAAGTGCAGGCTCTCGGGACCGCACACCCCTGCTGGGCCTTCACCATGGTCATGTAGGCACACAATCCACACCTTCCCCTCTCCTAGACAAACCACAAACACACACCTACACTGCTGAGATGATGAGCAATTTTTCCTGGGCTGGAGAAGATGGGATATCAGAGGAGAAAAAGTTAGACTAGGGAGATGCTTGGTGGTGAAAGGGATGGAGAGAGAGAGAGGCTGGGCTAGTCAAGTGCAGAGGGCTGCTGGGCTCTAAGAACCTCCAGGCTGGCTCCCTCAGGCTATCCGAGAGGGCTCAGGTGATGGTCAGTCTTGGACAGTGTTGGAGGCTCTGGGAATCTGCCCAGCCAGTTTCTGTTTGATGAACTGTTTTGATGGAACGGTCTCATTAGCCATGAGTTAATTTAGCCTGTGTGTGCTGAGTTGGAGAAGCTAGACTCACCACTAGCCATTTTCCCAGGCTGAGCTGGGATGGAAGCCTGCACACCTCCCCTCTATGCACAGACTTTTTCGAAGGGAGCATCAGTCCATTTGCCAAACAGAGGCTCCAGGATCCTATGGACATTAAAGGGTGCTCTGTGCATGCCTGGCTTCTAGCGAGTGACACTAAGAAAGACCATGGTGAATATATGTGTGTTTTGGACACTGCATGACAATTCTTAACAGCCTTTCTTCCGGCTAAAAGCACATGGAAGAATCAAAGGATTTTGACTATTTCAAAGTAATTTGAAAGGTTGCCAGTGACTGGTCTAGGTCCCACATTTTCTTGAAAGAAAAACAAAGTTTTGGGGGCGGTCCTAAGATGGCAGAGCAATAGGATAGGGAGACCACTTTCTCCCCCACAAATTCATCAAAAGAACATTTAAACGCTGAGCAAATTCCACAAAACAACTTCTGAATGCCAGCAGAGGACATCAGGCACCCAGAAAAGCAGCCCATTGTCTTCGAAAGGAGGTAGGAAAAAATATAAAAGACAAAAAAAGAGACAAAAGAGGTAGGGATGGAGCTCTGTCTCAGGAAGGGAGTCTTGAGAGACATTTCCAAACACCAGGAAAACTCTCACTGCCAGGTCTGTGGTGATCCTTGGAAGCACAGAGGGCAACATTACAGGGAGGAAAAATAAATAAATAAAACCCACAGATTACAAGCCCAACGGTAACTCCCCCAGCGGAGAAGCAGCGCAGACGCCTGCACCCACCACTAGCAAGTGGGGGCTGGGCAGGGAGGCGCAGGCTGCATTACTTAGAGTAAGGACCGGGCCTGAATGCCCCAAGGGCAATCAGAATGAACTAACTTTGGCTAGCAGACCAGACTGTGGGACAGCTACCACGCAAAAAGCCCTAACCTAAGACACCGCCAAGACCACGCACAGATCAAAGGACTGAACAGCTGCAGACCATCCCCCTCGAGTGACAGGCAGCCAGAGCCGGAAGGGGGCAATCACAGCCCCAGAGAGACATTATCTATCAAACTGCAATAGGCTTCTTTGCTAACTAAGACTTCTTGGGGTTCTGGACAGTCAACATCCGCCTGAGAAAGTGTGCCAGTTGTACACCCAGAAAACCGAGTGGCAGGGACAGGGCAGGTGATAAGTCGCAGTGACAATGCTTGCCAAACGTCTCATCACGTGAGCTGCTCAGACCTGGGAAGGGCACAAAACACGGGCCCAGTGGAGTCTGCACTTCTGAGGACTACCCAAGTGCCTGAACCTAAGTGGCTTAGACCTGGGAGGTGCACATAGCCCAGGGCTGGCCTTGGATGGTTCCCAGTGGAGCAACCTAGACCCTGAGCTGTGTGGGCAGGGATGGCGCATGCACCATGAGCGGGGGCAGGCCCAGTGTGGCTGAGACACTGTGAGCACATGCCAGTGTTTTGTTTGCAGCGTCCCTTCTTCCCCACAGCACGACTGAACAAGTGAACCTTAAAAAAGTATCCACCAACACCCGCCTTGTGTCAGGGTGGAAATCAGACACTGAAGAGATCAGCACACAGAAGAAGCTAAAACAGAGGGAACAGCCTTGGAAGTGACAGGTGCAATAGATTAAAACCCTGTAGTTAGTACTGACTACATAGGAAGGGGCCTATAGATCTTGAGAAATATAAGCTGGACCAAGGAACTATCCAAAAATGAACTGACCCCACACTGCCCACAACAACACCAGAGAAAGTCCTGGATATATTTTTACTATCTTTACAATCATTCTTTTTTTAATTTTTAAAAAATTTTAAGTCCTCTATTACTCCTTTAATTTTCATTTTTATAACCTACTATTACTTTCCAAAAAAAAGACCCTATTTTTTTAAAGCAAACTTCATCTATATATTTTTAAAATAATTTTTGTGACTTTTTTTTTCTTCTTCTTCTTTTCATTAATATTGTATTTTTGAAAATCCAACCTCTACTCTAGACTTTTAATCTTTGCTTTTTGGTATTTGTTATCAATTTTGTACATTTAAGAACCCAATCTTCAGTACCTGTTTTTCCTTGGGAGCAAGATTAGTGGCTTGACTGCTCTCTCCCCCTGTGGACTCTCCTTTTTCACCACCAGGTCACCTCTGTCTCATGCCTCCCCCTTCTCTTCTTTACACAACTCTGTGAATCTCTGTGTGTTCCAGATGGTGGAAAACACTTAGGGAACTGATTACTGCCTGGGTCTGTCTCTCTCCTTTTCATTGCCCCCTTTTATCTTCCTGGCCACCTCTGTCTCCTTCCTCCCTCTTCTCTTCTCTGTATAACTCTGTGAACCTCTCTTAGCGGTCCAGACTGTGGAGTGCACATAAGGAAGTGATTACTGGCTAGCTTGCTCTCTCTTTTGATTCTACCTCCTCTCATTTGGGTCACCTCTAACTCCCTCCTCCCTATTCTCTTCTCCATGTAACTCTGGGTGTCCCTCACTGTGGAGAAACTTTTCATCTTTAACCTAGATGTTTTATCAACGGTGCTGTATAGAAGGAGAAGTCTTGAGACTACTGTAAAAATAAGACTGAAAACCAGAAGCAGGAGGCTTAAGTCCAAATCCTGAGAACACCAGAGAAATCCTGACTCCAGTGAACATTAATCGATAGGAGCTCATCAAATGCCTCCATACCTACACTGAAACCAAGCACCATCCAAAAGCCAACAAGTTCCAGAGCAAGACATACCACACAAATTCTCCAGTAATACAGGAACACAGCCCTGAGCTTCAATATACAGGCTGCCCAAAGTTACTCCAAAACCATTGACATCTCATAACTTGTTACTGGACACTTCCTTGCACTCCAGACAGAAGAAATCCAGCTCCACATACCAGAACACCGACACAAGCTTCCCTAACCAAGAAACCTTGACAAGCCACCTGTACAACCCCAGCCACAGTGAAGAAACTCCACAATAAAGAGAACTCCACAAACTGCCAGAATACAGAAAGGCCACCCCAAATGCAGCAATATAAACAAGATGAAGAGAATATCCAGCAGGTAAAGGAACAGGATAAATGCCCACCAAACCAAAAAAGACAAAGAGATAGGTAACCTACCTCATAAAGAATTCCGAATAATGATAGTGAAAATGATCCAAAATCTTGAAATCAAAATGGAATCACAGATAAATAGGCTGGAGACAAGGATTGAGAAGATGCCAGAAAGGTTTAACAAGGACCTAGAAGAAATAAAAAAGAGACAATATATAATGAATAATGCTATCATTTCAGTTAAGTCGCTCAGACGTGTCCGACTCTTTGTGACTCCGTGAATCGCAGCACGCCAGGCCTCCCTGTCCATCACCAATTCCCGGAGTTCACTCAGACTCACGTCCATCGAGTCGGTGATACCAGCCAGCCATCTCATCCTCTGTCGGCCCCTTCTCCTCCTGCCCCCAATCCCTCCCAGCATCAGAGTCTTTTCCAATGAGTCAACTCTTTGCATGAGATGGCCAAAGTACTGGAGTTTCAGCTTCAGCATCATTCCCTCCAAAGAAATCCCAGGGCTGATCTCCTTCAGAATGGACTGATTGGATCGCCTTGCAGTCCAAGGGACTCTCAAGAGTCTTCTCCAACACCACAGTTCAAAAGCATCAATTCTTGGGTGCTAAGCTTTCTTCACAGTCCAACTCTCACATCCATACATGACTACTGGAAAAACCATAGCCTTGACTAGATGGACCTTTGTTGGCAAAGTAATGTCTCTGCTTTTGAATATGCTCTCTAGGTTGGTCATAACTTTCCTTCCAAGGACTAAGCATCTTTTAATTTCATGGCTGCAGTTACCATCTGCAGTGATTTTGGAGCCCCCCAAAATAAAGTCTGACACTGTTTCTACTGTGTCCCCGTCTATCTGCCATGAAGTGATGGGACCGGATGCCATGATCTTCGTTTTCTGAATCTCTAGCTTTAAGCCAACTTTTTCACACTCCTCTTTTACTTTCATCAAGAGGCTTTTTAGCTCCTCTTCACTTTTTGCCATAAGGGTGGTGTCATCTGCATATCTGAGGTGACTGATATTTCTCCCAACAAATTTGGGAAACTCAGCAGTGGCCACAGGACTGGAAAAGGTCCGTTTTCATTCCAATCCCAAAGAAAGGCAATGCCAAAGAATGCTCAAACTACCACACAATTGCACTCATCTCACACGGTAGTAAAGTAATGCTCAAAATTATCCAAGCCAGGCTTTAGCAATATGCAAACTGTGAACTTTCTGATGTTCAAGCTGGTTTTAGAAAAGGCAGAGGAACCAGAGATCAAATTGCCAACATCCACTGGATCATGGAAAAAGCAAGAGAGTTCCAGAAAAACATTTATTTCTGCTTTATTGACTATACCAAAGCCTTTGACTGTGTGGATCACAATAAACTGTGGAAAATTCTGAAAGAGATGGGAATACCAGACCACCTGACCTGCCTCTTGAGAAATCTGTATGCAGGTCAGGAAGCAACAGTTAGAACTGGACATGGAACAACAGACTGGTTCCAAATAGTAAAAGGAGTACATCAAGGCTGTATATTGTCACCCTGCTTATTTAACTTCTATGCAGAGTACATCATGAGAAATGTGGGGCTGGAAGAAGCACAAGCTGGAATCAAGATTGCCGGGAGAAATATCAATCACCTCAGATATGCAGATGACACCACCCTTATGGCAGAAAGTGAAGAGGAGCTAAAAAGCCTCCTGATGAAAGTAAAAGAGGAGAGTGAAAAAGTTGGCTTAAAGCTCGAGATTCAGAAAACAAAGATCGTGGCATCCGGTCCCATCACTCCATGGGAAATAGATGGGGAAACAGTGGAAACAGTGTCAGACGTTATTTTTTGGGGCTCCAAAATCACTTCAAATGGTGATTGCAGCCATGAAATTAAAAGATGCTTAGTCCTTGGAAGAAAAGTTATGATCAACCTAGAGAGCATATTCAAAAGCAGAGACATTACTTTGCCACCTAAGGTCCGTCTAGTCAAGACTATGGTTTTTCCAGTAGTCATGTATGGATGTGAGAGTTGGACTGTGAAGAAGGCTGAGCGCCCAAGCATTGATGCTTTTGAACTGTGGTGTTGGAGAAGACTCTTGAGAGTCCCTTGGACCGCAAGGAGATCCAACCAATCCATTCTGAAGGAGATCAGCCCTGGGATTTCTTTGGAAGGAATGATGCTAAAGCTGAAACTCCAGTACTTTGGCCACCTCATACGAAGGGTTGACTGATTGGAAAAGACTGTGATGCTGGGAGGGATTGGGGGCAGGAGGAGAAGGGGCCGACAGAGGATGAGATGGCTGGATGGCATCACTGACTCGATGGACGCGAATCTGAGTGAACTCCGGGAATTGGTGATGGACAGGGAGGCCTGGTGTGCTGCAATTCATGGAGTCGCAAAGTGCTGGACATGACTAAGCGACTGAACTCTACTAAACTCAACTGAGTTCTAGAAGAAGACAAAAAGAAAGACCATGAAAAAATACATGAGGGGATAAAAGTTGAAAATTTCCCTAAAATGGGGAAGGAAATAATCACCCAAGTCCAGGAAACCCAGAGAGTCCCAAACAGGATAAACGCAAGGTAAAACACCCCAAGACACATATTAATCAAATTAACAAAGTTCAAACACAAAGAACAAATATTAAAAGCAGCAAGGAAAAAACAACAAATAACACACAAGGGAATTCTCATAAGAATAACCACTGTTCTTTCAATAGAAACTCTTCAGGCCAGGAGGGATTGGCAGGACACACTTAAAGTGATGAAAGAAAATAACCTACAGCTCAGATTACTGTACCCAGCAAGGATCTCATTCACATATGTAGGAGAAATCAAAAGCTTTAGAGACAAGCAAAAGCTGAGAGAATTCAGCACCACCATACTAGCTCTCCAACAAATGCTAAAGGGTATGCTCTAGGCAGGAAACACAAAAAGGGTATATAAACTCAAACCCAAAACAATAAAGTAAATGACAATGGGATCATACTTATCAATAATTACCTTAAACGTAAATGGGTTGAATGCCCCAACCAAAAGACAAAGACTGGCTGAATGGATAAAAAAACAAGACCCCTATATATATTGTCTACAAGAGACCCACCTCAAAACAAGGGACCCATACAGACTGAAAGTGAAGGGCTGGAAAAAGATATTCCATGCAAATAGAGACCAAAAGAAAGCAGGAGTAGCAATACTCATGTCAGATAAAGTAGACTTTAAAACAAAGGCTGTGAAAAGAGACAAGGAACGACACTACATAATGATCAAAGGATCAATCCAAGAAGAAGATATAACAATTATAAATATATATGCACTCAATAGAGGAGCACTGCAATATGTAAAACAAATGCTAACAAGTATGAAAGGGGAAATTAACAATAACACAGTAATAGTGGGAGACTTTAATACCCTACTCACACCAATGGACAGATCAACTAAACAGAAGATTAACAAAGAAACACAAACTTTAAATGATACAATTAGACTTAATTGATATCTATAGGACATTTCACCCCAAAACAATGAATTTCACCTTTCTCTCAAGTGCACACGGAACCTTCTCCAGGATAGATCACATCTTGGGCCATAAATCTAGCCTTGGTAAATTCAAAAAAATTAAAATAATTCCAAGCATCTTTTCTGACCATAATGCAGTAAGATTATATCTCAATTACAGGAGAAAAACTATTAAAAATTCCAACATATGGAGGCTGAACAACACACTTCTGAATAACCAACAAATCACAGAAGAAATCAAAAAAGAAATCAAAATATGCATAGAAACGAATGACAATGAAACCACAACAACCCAAAACCTGTGGGACACTGTAAAAGCAGTGCTAAGGGGAAAGTTCATAGCAATACAGGCATACCTCAAGAAATAAGAAAAAAGTCAAATAATTAACCTAACTCTACACCTAAAGCAACTAGAAAAGGAAGAAATGAAGAACCCCAGGGCTAGTAGAAGGAAAGAAATCTTAAAAATTAGGGCAGAAATAAATGCAAAAGAAACAAAGAGACCATAGCAAAAATCAACAAAGCCAAAAGCTGGTTCTTTAAAAGGATAAATAAAATTGATAAACCATTAGCCAGACTCATCAAGAAACAAAGGGAGAAAGATCAAATCAATATAATTAGAAATGAAAATGGAGAGATCACAACAGACAACACAGAAATACAAAGGATCATAAGAGACTACTATCAGCATTTATATGCCAATAAAATGGACAACGTGGAAGAAATGGACAAATTCTTAGAAAAGTACAACTTTCCAAAACTGAACCAGGAAGAAATAGAAAATCTTAACAGACCCATCACAAACACGGAAATTGAAACTGTAGTAAGAAATCTTCCAGCAAACAAAAGCCCAAGTCCAGATGGCTTCACAGCTGATTTCTACCAAAAATTTAGAGAAGAGCTAACACCTATCCTACTCAAACTCTTCCAGAAAATTGCAGAGGAAGGTAAACTTCCAAACTCATTCTATGAGGCCACCATCACCCTAATACCAAAACCTGACAAAGATGCCACAAAAAAAAGAAAACTACAGGCCAATATCACTGATGAACATAGATGCAAAAATCCTTAACAAAATTCTAGCAATCAGAATCCAACAACACATTAAAAAGATTCATACACCATGACCAAGTGGGCTTTATCTCAGGGATGCAAGGATTCTTCAATATCAGCAAATCAATCAATGTAATACATCACATTAACAAATTGAAAAATAAAAGCCATATGATTATCTCAATAGATGCAGAGAAAGCCTTTGACAAAATTCAACATCCATTTATGATAAAAACTCTCCAGAAAGCAGGAATAAAAGGAACATACCTCAACATAATAAAAGCTATGTATGACAAACCCACAGCAAACATTATCTTCAATGGTGAAAAATTGAAAGCATTTCCCCCAAAGTCAGGAACAAGACAATGGTGCCCACTTTCACCAATACTATTCAACATAGTTTTGGAAGTTTTGCCCATAGCAATAAGAGCAGAAAAAGAAATAAAAGGAATCCAAATTGGAAAAGAAGAAGTAAAACTCACTGTTTGCAGATGACATGATCCTTTACATAGAAAACCCTAAAGACTCCACCAGAAAATTACTAGAGCTAATCAATGAATATAGTAAAGTTGCAGGATATAAAATTAACACGCAGAAATCCCTTGCATTACTGTACACTAATAATGAGAAAATAGGAAGAGAAATTAATGAAACAATCCCATTCACCATTGCAACGTAAAGAATAAAATACTTAGGAATATATCTATCTAAAGAAACTAAAGACCTATATATAGAAAACTATAAAACACTGGTGAAAGAAATCAAAGAGGAGACTAATAGATGGAGAAATATACTATGTTCATGGATCGGAAGAATCAATATAGTGAAAATGAGTATACTGCCCAAAGCATGCTATAGATTCAATGCAATCCCTATCAAGCTACCAACGGTATTTTTCACAGAGCTAGAACAAATAATTTCACAATTTGTATGGAAATATAAAAAACCTCGAATAGCCAAAGCAATCTTGAGAAAGAAGAATGGAACTGGAGGAATCAACCTGCCTGATTTCAGGCTCTACTACAAAGCCACAGTCATCAAGACAGTATGGTACTGGCACAAAGACAGAAATATAGATCAATGGAACAAAATAGAAAGCCCAGAGATAAACCCACACACCTATGGACACCTTATCTTTGACAAAGGAGGCAAGAATATACAATGGAGAAAAGACAATCTCTTTAACAAGTGGTGATGTGAAAACTGGCCAACCACCTGTAAAAGAATGAAACTAGAAAACTAGAAAACTTTCTAACACCATACACAAAAGTAAACTCAAAATGGATTAAAGATCTAAACGTAAGACCAGAAACTATAAAACTCCTAGAGGAGAACATAGGCAAAACACTCTCCGACATAAATCACAGCAGGATCCTCTATGATCCACCTCCTAGAATACTGGAAATAAAATCAAAAATAAACAAAGGGACCTAATTAAAATTAAAAGCTTCTGCACAACAAAAGAAACTATAAGCAAGGTGAAAAGACAGCCTTCAAAAATGGGAGAAAATAATAGCAAATGAAGTAACTGACAAACAACTAATCTCAAAAATATACAAGCAACTCCTGCAGCTCAATTCCAGAAAAATAAACGACCCAATCAAAAAATGGGCCAAAGAACTAAATAGACATTTCTCCAAAGAAGACATACAGATGGCAAACAAACACATGAAAGATGCTCAACATCACTCGTTATCAGAGAAATGAAAATCAAAACCACAATGAGGTACCATTTCACGCCAGTCAGAATGGCTGCAATCCAAAAGTCTACAAGCAATAAATGCTGGGGAGGGTGTGGAGAAAAGGGAACCCTCTTACACTGTTGGTGGGAATGCAAACTAGTACAGCCACTATGGAGAACAGTGTGGAGATGCCTTAAAAAACTGGAAATAGAACTGCCTTATGACCCAGCAATCCCACTGCTGGGCATACACACCGAGGAAACCAGAATTGAAAGAGACACGGGTACCCCAGTGTACCCCAGTGTTCATCACAGCACTTTTTATAATAGCCAGGACATGGAAGAAACCTAGATGTCCATCAGCAGATGAATGGATATGAAAGCTGTGGTACGTATACATAATGGAGTATTACTCAGCCATTAAAAAGAATATATTTGAATCAGTTCTAATGAGGTGGATGAAACTGAAGCCTATTATACAGAGTGAAGTAAGCCAGAAAGAGAAACACCAATACAGTATACTAAAGCATATATATGGAATTTAGAAAGATGGTAATGATAACCCTGTATGTGAGACAGCAAAAGAGGCACAGATGTATAGAACAGTCTTTTGGACTCTGTGGGAGAGGGCGAGGGTGGGATGATTTGGGAGAATGGCATTGAAACATGTATAATATCATATAAGAAATGAATCACCAGTCCAGGTTCAATGCAGGATACAGGATGCTTGGGCCTGGTGCACAGGGATGACCCAGAGGGATGGTATAGGGAGGGAGGTGGGAGGGGGATTCAGGATTGGGAACATGTGTACACTTGTGGTGGATTCATGTTGATGTACGGCAAAACCAATACAATATTGTAAAGTAATTAGCCTCCAATTAAAATAAATTTAAATTAAAAAAAAGAAAAACAAAGTTTTAAGAGGAATAGAAAGGACAAAGTACTTCAAAAATTAAGTGGAGCACATCAATGAAACTTAATGGTCTTTAAACCTTGGACGAACGTCTGTCCTACCCTTGGGCTGCTACCTGTAGTCCAGAAAGCCATGGGTCCAGCTCACCCAGTCACAGCCTCTGGTGATGTGATCCTCGACAGAAAGTGTCTGGCAGTAAAGAAAGGAGGTGGAGGGAGTACCTCTCAGAAGAAACGATCAAGAAGATATATGGTCAATGCCCTGTGTCAGCAAGGTATGGGGCCAAAGGAGGGGTGGTGTGTCATAGCAATGATGTTGGAAATCCAAAGCCACACATTTAAAAAGAAAGTTCTCATTCTTTGTCAAAGCAGTTGAAGTTCTAGGGATTTGTCCTGAGATACTAATCAAGGATGTGCACACAGACTGTTAACCTCCGAAACAAACAACCGTAACAATAGGGGTGGAAAAAACATTCTAGCACATGTACTCCATGTATTGAGACTGTGTTGTAGAAATGTGTATATGATTGTCAAAGAAGAACATTTTCTGTGTGCTATTATATGAAAAAAAAGGTTACAATTCAGTCCATGTAATATGGTTCAATTTTCATGCAATATAATACCTTTCCTAATTTTTCTGCAATTGTATTAGTTTTCTAGGGCTTCCCTGGTGGCTCAGATGGTAAAGAATTTGCCTGCAATGCTCGATACCCAGGTTCAATCCCTGGGTCAGGAAGATCCCCTGGAGAAGGGAATGGCAACCTACTCCAGTATTCTTGCCTGGAGAATTCCATAGACAGGGGAGCCTGGCAGATTACAGTCCATGGGATTGCAAAGAGTCAGACACACCTAAGCGACTAACACACACACATTAGTTTCCTACTGTGGCTGTAACAAATCATCGCAAACCTGGTGACTTCAGACAACATACATCTGTTATCTCACACTTCAGTAGTTCAGAGGTTGACATGGGTCTCCTGGGGCTCAGATCAAGGAGTCAGTGTGGCATTTCTGTCTAGAGGCTGCAGGGAAGCCTTTCCAGCTGCTGGTGGCCATCTGCATCCCTGGGATCATGTCCTCACTCCTTCAGAGTAGCAACAGCCGGTCAAGTTCTTTTCCCACACCTCTGGTCTCTCGTGTCCTCACCCACAGCTGGGACCTGAGACCATGTTGGATGCACTCAGCTGTCCAGGAAAATCTCCCTATTTTAAGGTCAGCTGCTTAGCATCCTTCATTTTAATTTCCTTCATTTCACCTGCTATCCTAATCATCCTTTGTTACGTAGCCTAACATATTTATAGGTTCCAGAGCTTAGGACACAGACATCTTTGAGGGGGACAGTATTCTGCTCACCACAACACAATGCTGTGCTGTGAAAAGTCATTCCACTTGTTTCCTACTCTTTGCGATCCCATGGACTGTACCCCACCAGGATCCTCCATCCATGGGATTCTCCAGGCAAGAATACTGGAGTGGGTTGCCATGCCCAGATAAGAAAGGCTTCCTCAGTGATCAGTGCAAAAAAATAGAGGAAGACAATAGAATGGGAAAGACTAGAGACCTCTTCAAGAAAATTAGAGATACCAAGGGAATATTTCATGCAAAGATGGGCACAATAAAGGACAGAAACAGTATGGACCTAAGAGAAGAAGAAGATATTTAGAAGAGGTGGTAAGAATACACAGAAGAATTACACAAAAAAGATCTTCATGACCCAGATAATCACAATAGTGTGATCACTCACCTAGAGTCAGACATCTTGGAATGTGAAGTCAAACAGGCCTTAGGAAGCAACACTATGAACAAAGCTAGTGGAGGTGATGGAATTCCGGTTGAGCTATTTCAAATCATAAAAGATGATGCTGTGAATGCTGCACTCAATACGTCAGCAAATTTGGAAAACTCAGCAGAGCCACAGGACTGGAAAAGGTCAATTTTCATTTCAATCCTAAAGAAAGGCAATGCCAAAGAATGCTCAAACTACTGTACACTTGTACTCATCTCACATGCTAGCAAAGTAATGCTCAACATTCTCTAAGCCAGGCTTCAACAGTATGTGAACCACAAACTTCCAGATGTTCAAGCTGGATTTAGAAAAGGCAGAGGAACCAGAGATCAAATTGCCAACATCCGCTGGATCATAGAAAAATCAAGAGAGCTCCAGAAACACATCTGCTTCTGCTTTATTGACTATGCCAAAGCCTTTGTCTATGTGGCTCACAACAAACTGTGGAAAATTCTGAAAGAGATGGGAATACCAGATCACCTTACCTGCCTCCTGAGAAATCTGTATGCAGGTCAAGAGGAAACAGTTAAACTGGACATGGAACAACAGACTGGTTCCAAATCAGGAAAGGCATACATCAAGGCTGTATATTGTCACCCTGCTTATTTAATTTATATACGGAGTACCTCATGCGAAATGCTGGGCTAGAAGAAGCACAAGCTGGAATCAAGATTGCCAGGAAAAATATCAATAACCTCAGATACGAAGATGACACCACTCTTATGGCAGAAAGTGAAGAACTAAAGAGCCTCTTGATGAAAGTGAAAGAGAAGAGTGAAAAAATTGGCTTAAAACTGTACATTCAGAACACTAAGATCATGGCATCTGGTCTCATCACTTCATGGGAAATAGATGGGGAAACAATGGAAACAGTGACAGACTTTATTTTGGAGGGCTCCAAAATCACTGCAAATGGTGACTGCAGCCATGAAAGGAAAAGATGTTTGCTCCTTGGAAGAAAAGCTATGACAAACCTAGACAGCTTATTAAAAAGCAGAGACATTATTTTGCCAACAAACGTCCATCTAGTCAAAGCAATTGCTTTTCCAGTAGTCATGTATGGATATGAGAGTTGGACTATAAAGAAAGCTGAGCACTGAAGAATTGATGCTTTTGAACGGTGGTGCTGGAGAAGACTCTTGAGAGTCTCTTAGACTGCAAAGAGATCCAACCAGTCAATTATAAAGGAAATCAGTCCTGAATATTCATTGGAAGGACTGATGCTGAAGCTGAAATTCCAATACTTTGGCCACCTGATATGAAGAACTGACTGATTGGCAAAGACCCTGATGCTGGGAAAGACTGAAGGTGGGAGGAGAAAGGGATGACAGAGAATGAGATGGTTGTATGGCGTCTCCAACTCGATGGACATGAGTTTGAGGAAGCTTCGGGAGTTGGTGATGGACAAGGAAACCTGGCGTGCTGCAGTCCATGGGGTCACCAAGAGTCTGACACAATTGAGTGACTGAACTGAACTGAACTGAACTTGCCATGCCTTCCTCCAGGGGATCTTCCAGACCAAAGAATTGAACCTGCAGCTCCTGCAGCTCCTGTATTGCTTGCAGATTCTTTATCACTGAGCCACTGGGGAAGCCCTGGGCTCACCAATTTCCCTCTTGTATCCTCCAGGAGACTTCCTTTTGCTGGTCGCAGTAAATGCTGCTATTAAGATCCCCTCTGACTAATGTTCTGTAGATGGCATCATAAGCCCCTCAGTGCTGCACTAGAAAACACAAACAGTCTGTTGTTGGGACCTCCTCTGTCTTCACCCATTCAAACCTGAGCTGAGTTTAAACATCCAAAGTGTGCACTGGGGACTTCTGTGGTGGTCTAGTGATTAAGACTCTGAGCTGCTGCAGGGAGAATGGGTTCGATCACTAGTCAGAGAACTAAGATCCCACATACTGCAGAGCATGGACAAAAATTAAAAAAAAAAAAGAAATGCACCATTCCAGGGAGAGCCTAGGCCTTCCCTCTTGACAGCTTGCTGGTCCCCAGTGGGTTTCTGGGCTGCACCCAGTACTCTCACTCCCTTCACAGCCTGAGGAGGAAAGGGCAGAGGACCCTGAAGGTTTAACACAGCTGTGACTCTCCCATGGTCAAATGGACCCTTAGAATGTGGTGTCTGACTTGAATTAGCTCCTGGGCCATCCAGGGTTCTGGTTGTGTTTCCCTTCCTTCATCTTCTCCTTGGACCCCAGGGGGGAAACCTGGCTGCTGAGTTGGCCCCTTGGGAGGCCCCATCACTCCACCTGGGATCTCCTCGTTTCTGGTGGTCAGGGCATATCTGCTTTGCTTCTTCCCAGTGGATTGCTCAAAAGTGTGTGTATGTGTATTGTGTGTGTTCTCTGTTATTTTGTGTGTGTTGTGTATATTTTGTGTTGTGTTGTCTGTTGTGTGTGCTTTGTGTGGTGTGTTTCTCTGTTTTGTGGGTTATGTGTGTTGTGTGTGTGTTGTATGTGTTGTGTGTATTGTGTACAGTGGGGTGTATGTGTTGTGTGATGTATGTGTGATGGGGTGTATGTGTGTTGTGTGCTGTATGGGTTGTGTATATTGTCTGTTGTATATGTTTTATGTGTTGTTTCTGTTTTGTGTTGTGCATGTGTTGTATGCATTGAGTGTGTATGTGTGTTGTGTGTACAAGCAAAGGAGTCAGAGCTGGGCACTGTGCCCAGATGCCCTGACTGGCTATCTCTAAGTTAATGTGTGGTTTCCCCTTTCTTACTTTGAGTGTAGGTGGTATTTTATTTTCTGCTGTTGCTCTTCTGCGGAAATTGACTATGTGAGGTTCAGGGGAAGAAGGTTTTGTCAGCATACGTCTTTCTACTTTGGAAGAGAGCTGATCCATCATTCGGGGGCAGAAGAGGGTTTTGATCCAGGAGAAGGCTTTGTGGAGGTGACGTCAGGAGTGGGGTGACAAGCTTGTCCCCAAGGTTTCATTTCTCTCTTTCTGCATTTCCCAATAACTCCATCGTAATGGCGGGCCTCCATTCACTTGGTTCCTACAGCTTCCTCCACTCATGTGAGAGAAGGCATATTTCTCACACATTAAAAGGAAAACTTAAAAATTATTTTCTTGTTCCTCTACTTTTAGAAATGAAATTCACCTCAGAGAGTTACAACTCTGTTCCTCAGTTGACAGGCTAAGAAGAGCCACTCTCTTTACAATCAAATAAATACCTTGGTCACATGGATTTTGGAACCAGATGGATGGAAGTTGAACCTGCCTCATCTACCAGCAGATGGCTTGGTCAGTTTCATGTCTCTGATTCTCCAGTTCCTTTTCTTTTTCCTTCCTCCTCCACCCCTTCCTTCCTTCTTTCTCTCCTTGTAAAAAGGGGGGTGATAATAACATGACCTCACACTGCAGGGACAATACACTGTAATGTACAGGAGCTGGCTGCCACCCAGATGGATCCAGGGGATCCGCACCTGAGAGAGGAACGGAGGTGGTGAGGGAGGGGATGGGCCTGGAGGGAGGAGTTGAGGGGAGAGCTGAATTAGGGGGCCTTGGAGGGGATGGCTGGTGGAAGGGAGCAGTGTGGGACAGAGGGAGGCCTGAACAGAGCTGATGCCAACAGTGACCTCAGCTGACCCCCAGTTGGAGTGTCCTTCAAAGCGTCCCTGACTTTGGGCAGAGGCTCAAGGCTTTCCACTCTATGCTGACCAGTCATTGGATGTCAGCTGCCTGGAGGGATGTGGTTTTGGGACAGGGGCCTCCCTGTTGTTCAGTCACTCAGTCTTCTCTGACTCTTTGTGACCCCATGGACTGCAGCATGCCAGGCTTCCCTGTCCTTCACTATCTCCTGGAGCTTGCTCAAACTCATGCCCATTGAGTAGGTGATGCCATCCAACCATCTCATCCTCTGTTGGGCCCTACTCTTCCTGCCTTCAATATTTCCCAGCATTAGGATTTTTTCCAATGAGTCAGTTCTTTGCATTAGGTGGCCAAAGTTTTGGAACTTTAGCCTCAGCATCAGTCCCGCCAATGAATATTCAGGACTGATTTCCTTTAGGATTGACTGGTTTGACCTCCTTGCAGACCAAAGGACTCTCAAGATTCTTCTCCAACACCATAGTTCAAAAGCATAAATTCTTCGGCACTCAGCCTTCTTTACGGTTCAACTCTCACATCCATCCATGACTATTGGAAAAACCATAACTTTGACTATATGGACCTTTGTTGGCAAAATAATGTCTCTGCTTTTTAATAAGCTGTCTATGTTTGGTCATAGCTTTTCTTCCAAGAAGCAACTATTAACTTAATGGCTGCAGTCACCATCTGCAGTGATTTGGGAGCCCAAGAAAATAAAGTCTGTCACTTTCCATTGTTTCCCCATCTATTTGCCACGAAGTGATGGGACCAGATGCCATGATCTTCATTTTCTAAATGCTGAGTTTTAAAGCCAGCTTGTAAACTCTCCTCTTTCACCTTGATAAAGAAGCTCTTCAGTTTCTCTTCACTCTCTGCCATTAGGCTGGTGTCATCTGCATATCTGAGGTTATTGATATTGCTCCTGGCAATCTTGATTCCAGCTTGTGATTCACCCAGCCCACATTTCACATAATATACTCTTCATAGAAGCTAAATAAGCCTGGTGACAATATACAGCCTTAATGTACTCCTTTCCCAAATTTTATCCAGAACCATGTTTGGTTCTAACTGTTGATTCTTGACCTGCATACAGGTTTTTCAGGAGGCAGGTAACGTGGTCTGGTATTCCCATCTCTTTAAGAATTTTACACATTTTGTTGTCATCCACACAGTCAAAGGTTTTAGTGCAGTCAATGAAGCAGAAGTAGATATTTTTCTGGGATTCTCTTGCTCTTTCTATGATCCAACAGATGTTGGCAATTTGATCTCTGGTTCCTCTGCCTTTTCTAAACCCAGCTTGAAGATCTGGAAGGTCTTGGTTCACGTACTATTGAAGCCTCGCTTGGAGAATTTTGAACATTACTTTGCTAGCATGTGAGGTGAGTGAAATTGTGCAAACCTCCCTACACAGGGGAATAGACCTTGCTGTATTGAAGGGGATCTGGGCGGTACACCACAGCTTGGAAAAGAAGCAGGAAGCTACATCACTGCATCTCAGATGCCCTAACCTCTCCCGACTGTGGCACCAGAGAAAGCCCTGCACACCCTGAGGATGTGCCCTCCAGTCTCCTGCACTTACTGACCTACACCTGACTCTCACAAGGCATGAGAGTTCCAAGGGGCAACCTCTGAGGACACAAAGCAGGAGAGAAAATGAGTCTGGGATCCAGGTAATCAGTAAAGAGCTGCACATCCAGTGTGGAGTGTCAGCTTCTTCCCCCAGGTCCCTCTGGGCCCCTCACCTTGGCTGGGTAAGGACAGGTCACTTCAGACCACTGGAGACATTTCATAAAAAGATCACTCAGTGAATAAATGCACAGCATCTGGCTTGACCAAGCACCTCCACCTTGCAAGCCTCCTTAAGGGACATGTGTGTCTGTGCCCGGGGCACTATAGTTTAGCAGAGCCTCAGTAATACAGAGGAGATTTAGTGTGGTTTAGTTATTGCCAAGTAACAAACCTTCTCCATATTTGGTGCTCAGCACCACACTATATTTTATTGCTCAGAATTCTGTGGATCAGTGTTCGGACAGGGCTCTGCAGGGCCAGCTCTTCTCCACTTGACATCAGCTGGGATCTGTGGTCTCCTGTGGCTGTGTTCAACTGACAGCTCTGCCAGCTGGAATGTCCCAAATGGTGTCCCATCTCCAGGGCCTCTCCTGGGGACCTCTGGTCACTCATTTGTCCAGCCTGGTTCTCCTGGCAGCACAGTGACCTGACACTACTTGGGAGAAAGTAGTGCAAACCTTCTTAAGGACTGGATGCAAAAATCTCAGAAGGTCATTTCTGCAGCAGTCTGTGGTCAGAGCAATAGACTGGCCAGTCCAGTTTCAAGGGGAGAGGAAGTGACTCTAAGCCTGTGAGCCAGAGCAGGAATTCAATGAGATTATATTTGCACAAAGAGCAGCACGTGCCAATATTGATCAGTTTCCTTACACAGCGGTGTTTTCATTGCTGTGACCCGCTTTGGTCCTCAGCTGGTGTTCATGGTAGTTCCCCTGTGTCCATTCTGTCCTAGGGAGCTGCATGTGGGGTGTATGCAGCATGTGCTTGATGGACACAACCACACATCCTTGGTGCTTCTCTTTCTGGGGATGGGATTTATTCAAGGAGCTCCTTTGTGTGGAAGCTCGAAACTTGACTCCCTACTGTAGTCTTCTGGGAAGTTTTTAAACTCCACATGCCTGAGCCCACCTAGGCTACTAGGTCAGGATCTCTGGAGGTGGCATATAAGTTATTGTCTTGGTCAAGCCACAAATAGCAGTCATTGATTTCATGAATGGACGTGTACCTAGAATTTCAATCAATGTGTACTTTTTTAAAACTTAACTGTGAACAAGAAAGATACTTGGTACCAGAAATGGGAAAGGGTACAGTATATGGGGTACCAGCCTGGTGCAAACATTGCTGTGCTTTCCACCAGCAAAGTTGTTCACACTTATTTAGCATGTAAGATGAACAGCTTAGCCTTTTCTAGGTAATTAAGTAAACATAGAATTTGAGACCGGAATTGCGGACAAAAGTCTTGGGTGTAACTCCAGGCTCTATTGGCTGGCTCGAGAGTGAGAGACAGAGCAGCTGTCTGGACGTACTTGTGCTTACGTTTGTGGCTGTGACACAAGTAGTAGCACTTGAACATTCATAGTATAGCTTATGAATTATGCAGAATACATTTGCATTCTCATTTTGGTAGCAGCACTGAAAATAGAAATAAAAAAGTCTGGAAGTTAGAGCAAGAAGCAAAGGCAGCAAGGAGCAGAGCCAAATGATATTCTTAGAACTTTATATTTCAGGTGGAAAGTTGAAGTCACAAAACCAGACAGATCTCTCTTTCTTTCCCTAATTAATTATAGATTGTGAAGTCAGGGTGTGGGCTGGTGTATTCCTTTTTTTTGAAAAACCGCACTTGACAGCTCTAGGCATCCAGGATTTCATCAGTGTCTCCAGGTGTGCTGTAATTCATGTGAAATGTACACCTGATTGCATAACTGCATGATATTACCGATGTTTCTCCATCAAGCACACTTACATCATCTCAGGAGGAGGAGGAGGAGAAATCTCACAGCAGTCTTCCACTGTGAGGGAAAAGGTGTCACTCTTTTCCTTTTTTAAAGGAATAACTTTAAATCTGAAAATAATTTAAAAATACAATAGGAAATTGAAAAACATCTATAGTCCTTAAAATGTTCAATAACCTGCCCTGCCTTTCATATTTTGGGCTTGCAGCAGAACAAAGTGATTCTGGTCTGGGTTTTGGAACTGGGTCACTTGGGTTCAGGTTTGCCACCTATGAGGTCATGGCCCCTTAGGGAGGTCATGTGGCTGTTTCCTACCTCAGTTTCCTAGCCTGTAAAGCAGAGGTAACAATTGTAACCCCCTTGTAAGGATTGTTAGGAGGATTCAGTGCATGAATATGTGTGAAGTGCTTAGAACAGCGCCTGGCACAGAGTGAAAATCAATTAATTATGATGATCACCACTATTCTTGACTGCACCCTATGCTTAAAAAAGTAGACACATGCACACACGCGTGACAAACACATATGCACAATTACAGGCATATGAACACTCACACATACATGCACAGACACACACACATACCTGTGGACACACACACACTTTTTCCCACAAGAGATAGCATCACACTCTCCATTTGGGGTTGCGGCTTGCTCTTATTTTCACCTCACAATAATCATGAATTTTTTCCAGGAGGTCTGCCTTCCTCCAGGGCTGCCACTCCTCTCCTGGTGGGCATGTGGTTGTTCTGAGGTTTCTCGGTCACACACGCAAGGCTTGGCCTGGGTTTGGGATACACAATTTTAATTACTCACCAAGATCTGTGCCGGTTTGCATTTCCGCTGATGGTGGAGGCCTCTCTCTCCACTTCATCATGGGAGTGAACAGAGCCCTGGGCTCTGCCAACCCAATCATTAAGAAATGCACTGTCCTTATTTTAATTTGCATTTCTGTCATCATTATTTGTGTGATGGCCTGTCGTTTGTCTTGTCCAACGTGCAAATACCATTCTGAACAGTGTCAATATATTCTTTGGCCTTCACTGTTTTATAGCTGATCCTTTTTTGTACAAACGACAACAACAAAAACCCATGTACGGACAATCCACAATTTACTCAAGCCTGTAATTTGCCAAATTAGCACATTTAGGTAAAGAAGAGTTCTAAATTTGGAACCTTGACATTGTTTCCAATTGTAATATTTTTGAAGTGCTCATCCTTACAAACCAAATGTATCACGAGCTGTCATTCCTCCCAAAAGTGATCACTAAGTCCCTGTGTGTGTGTGTGTCATAATGTTTTTAGGCATTGAGGTTACATCAATAAACAAATTTTTTTAAGAGCCTGCTGTGTGGAATTTATGATCTATCCCAGATAAAGTGGGAACTGAGATGTGGGCCCCAAGACAGGAGGTGGCTGCTCTGGGTAGAGTCTTGGGTTGGGGTCCCCAACTTGCTTCATGGCCCCCACCCCCACCCCCAGGCTGTGATGGAGAACATGCATGCAAGAGGACAGATGGTCCTTCCCTCCTGATGCCCTGGAGGCTACAAGGCATGATGGGCCGATGGCACCTCCGAGGCACTGGAGCTCTTTTCTATACAGGTGAGAGAATGAAGCCCAGCCCCTGGGTGCTGGCCCACCCTTCCTGCCTTTCTCCGAGGGACGCTCCAAGGAGGAAATATGGCTAATCAGACTCACACTGCTTTGAATATGTACACACACAGCCAGCATCTCTGGACTCACTGGGTCTGGCAAGGGCAAGCCAAGCGTCAGGGTTGCCCAGAGGCCTGCAGGGACCAGCCCTGAGCCTGCACCCGGCTCTCTGGCCTGCCTCTCACACTAGTCAGTGAGGGCTGACCCTGCACCCTCAGCTCCAAGTTGAAATACCCCAGAAGAACTTCAGGGGCTTTTCCTCAGCCAGTCCTTATCTCTGACCAAGCAGGTGGTAGTTGTCACCAGGCCAGCCAGCCAGTGACGATTGGGGCCATGCTTATAGATGGTGTTGTTGCTGAACCATGTGGCTGGGGTTCAATTCCCCACATCCTCAGGGAACAATTCACAGTTGTCTGCAAAGCCCAGCACTGAGGTAGTCACTGTGGCCTTCGGGCAGCTGTGGGGCCACTGACCTGGGGGTTGTGGGAGGCCCCATCCTTCTCTCACAGAGCCTGTGCTGGAAGGCCTTCCAAGGTAGTGATTGGGCAGTGTGTTAGTTTCCTGGGCTGCTGTAACTGTCACCAATGTATGGCTTAAAACAGCACAGTTCTATCCCCTTTCTCTTCTAGAGGCCAGGAGAATTTCACCAGGCTGAAGCCGTGGTGTCTGGGGAAGAATGCATTTCCTTGGTTGTTTTAGCTTCTAGAAGCCACCTGTGTTCCTTGGCTCTTGGCTCCTTCCTGCATCTTCAGGATGCACCACTCTAGGCTTTCCTCCCACCATCACACCCTCTTCCTTTCTGCTGTCAGTCTCCCCCTGGGTAAGGAACTATGTGATTACATTGGGCCCACCCCAAAATCCTTAATCACCAGCAAAGTCCCTTTTGTCATATGAGGTGAACTTCACAGGTTCCAGGATTAAGAGTGGATGGTTCTGGGGGCTTGTTCAGCTGACCACAGGAAAGAACCCCTTGGATGGACATGTACTGATTCTCTGGGCAAGGGTGGGTCGGGGGGCGGCATCCAGACAAAGAGGGCAGTGCATACCACCATGGCCCACTCCTGTGAGTCAAGGAGTGAGTCAAGCAGAGCCACTGCTGACCAGGCCAGATCTGCACTGGTTAGTCTTACAGTGTCAACCACCCTGAAGCGTGTGTGGGTCCTTATGGGAAACTATATGCCAGCCAGAGAGGCTGGAGTGAGGGATGCAGGGCCCGCAACAGTGCAGAGTGGTGGGCCATGTCTACCTCGACCTTTCCCCCAAATCATGCAGAGCTGGGGAGTTTAGGTGGATGCTGTGAGGAGTCCAGGGCCAGAGAGATTGGAGGAGAAATGCCTAATGGGGGACAGTGAACTTGGGGGGGCTGGGATGATTGGAAAGAGGGGCCAAGTGGACAGATGCTGGAAGGATAGAACTTACCAACCCGACCCTGGACCCATAGGAAACTGCCCGTGTGGATCTTCACAAGCCGTGGAGGCCCAGCCCGGGCTGCCCGCCTGCTAGTTTGGACCTTCTTACTCGCCCCTCGTTTTGTGACCATCTGTAGTGACTGATTTCCCTGAGCTCCTTGAGGGCCACATCTAAACAAATCCATGTCTCTGTCACCTTCAAAGTTCCCACCCAGGCCTGCACACCCACTGCTGAAAGCTTGTTCCACCCTGTGTGGCAAATGGGCCAGTGGCCAGCTGGGGGTCAGGGTGAGGGACAGAGCTGCCCCTGTGTGGGAGAATTCACAGTTGTCCTCAGATGGCACGGTTGTGGAGAAGGGTCCCAGAGCCCCTGGAGACTTCCAGCGACCCTCGTCCTCCAGTTGGCAGCTCACTTTATGTGCACGTGTGTCAGTCGTGTCCGACTCTCTGCACCCTCCTGGACTGTAGCCTGCTGGGCTCCTCTGTCCATGGGATTCTCCAGGCAAGAATACTGGAGTGGGTTGCCATGGCCTCCTCCAGGGTCTCTTCCTGACCCAGGGATCAAACTCACGTCTCTTGTATTTCCTGCACTGGCAAGTGGGTTCTTTACCACTAGCGCCACCTGGAAAGCCCACTTTATCTGCATAACATTACACTAATAATGTTGATTTCAAGCAACTCTCATCTGATCCCTGACTGCTCCTAGATAACTGTGAGCCTTGGGCTCTGCCCAGTACCTCACTGGTTGTCATAAACAAGGTCCCCTATCGGCTGACCTGACGTCTGGCCCTCTTCCAAGGAGAGTGGCAGGAATTTGCCTGCATCTCCTGAAATGGGCCTGCGGTGTGGCCATGCATCACCCTGAGAATGCTGGCAGGTCCGAGAGGCCCATCCAGGTGAAGAAGCAGTAACAAGTCAATCCCAAGTGTCAGGTCAGGCACATAGCAGGTGTGGGCCCCCAGGAACACAGGCCAATGTTTGGTGGCTGCCTCCATTCCTCTACCCATTTCACACCCTGAATAGCTCAGCTCTCCCTTCTTCTGTGGGATGTTTAGCCCAAGGCTGATGGGAATGCAGAGCAGAGCCACGTAGCCAGGGCCTTGCTGAGAAGCATGTGTGTAATGTTCAGAGTCTCTGGCCAGGCCCCAGCTGCTGTCCACATCTCTGCTGGCTTCTGCTTTGCCTTTCTGAGCTCCAGACCCCTCCCCAGTGCCCGTTCATATTCAGCTGGACCCTCTCATGGCCTGAGCTCTGTTCCTTGCATCCCCAAATCCATCCACCTCAGAAATTTTCCCTGCCAAACCACAGAAAAAATACTCGGCTTGTTCTCTGGCAAACACACCTTCTGCAGGCAAACTTGATGAGCCACAAGATGGGTTTATCATGAAATCAAATATCACACTGGAATTTTTTGATTGTCCTTAAAATGTGAGGGTAAATGGGGTCAGCCTCCTTCAGAGCAGTGTAAGCAGGTTGCAGACTGTTAACTTTGTAAAATAAAACCTCTGGTACATGGAAAATTAAAGGAATCTGTCATACAGAGTGAAGTGAGAAAGTGAAAAACAGATGTTGAATATTAATGCATATATTCAGAATCTAGGGCTTCCCGGGTGGCACAGTGGTAAGAATCCACCTGCCACTGCAGGAGATGCAGGAGTTCAACCTCTGGGTTGGGAAGATCCCCTACAGTAGGAAATAGCAATCCACTTCAGTATTCTTGCTTCAAAAATTCCATGGATAGAAGAGCCTGGCGAGCCACAGTCCATGGGGTTGCACAGAATCGGACACGACTGAGCATGCACTCATAGAATGGAATCTAGAAAAATGATGCAGATGAACCTATTTGCAAGACAGGAATGGAGCTGCAGACAAAGAATGGACATGTGGACACAGTGGGAGATGGAGGAGGGTTGGACGAACCGGGATGGTAGCATTGACGTATATACACCACCATACGTAAAATGAACAGCTAGTTGAAAGCTTCTGTACAGCACAGGAAGCTCAGCTAAGCATTTTGTGGTGACCTAGAGGGGTGGGATGGAGAGGGGGAGGGAGGCTCAAGAGGGAGGGGATGTATGTATGCACATAGCTGATTCATTTTTTGTGCAGTAGAAACTATGAAAAGTGAAGTAGCTCAGTCGAGTCTGACTCTTTGCGACCCGTGGACTGTAGCCCACCAAGTTCCTCCATCCATGGGATTCTCTAGGCAAGAATACTGGAGTGGGTTGCTATTTCCTTCTCCAGGGGATATTCCCGACCCAGGGACTGAACCCAGGTCTCCCACATTGCAGGCAGACGTTTTAACCTCTGCACCACCAGGGAAGCCCAGTAGAAACTATAATAACATTGTAAAGCAATTATACTCCAATACAATTTTTTAAAAGAAAAGAAAATAAAGGGATCACCAGTGATGATGGGATCCCAGGACACGGGACTCATACACATTCACTGTGGAGGCTGCAGAAGAAGAAAGGGCCACATCATTTCCAGTTTGCATCTGGAAGTAACCACACTGAGGTGAAGCTTGGGGCTGACTCCGAAAAATGGAGGAGCTTCAAGCACTCTTGTAAGATGTGAGGCGACGCAAGCCTCTGTGCTATCAGCGTCCAGCTGAGGACGCTGCTGTCTGCCCTGCAGACACTCAGGAGTGGTTATGGGGCGGGACTTCTGCCCTGAAGCAAGAAATTTCTCAGCCCGGGAGTTGCGGGAACGTTCCTGCTCCTTGTTTGGGGCCAGAATCCTCTCCCACTTTATCATCACTCCAGGAATGATCTCACATGCAGATCAGCCTGCCAGGCATGTCTCAGACCTGGCATTTCTAGGCACAGAGACCGAGACACCATCCCCACTTTTCTCTCCTGAAGCACAGGGGAAGGGGAGGGATGTGACTAGATCAGCAGAGATAATCTTGCATTCGTTCATGTCTATTTACTTATCCATTCATTTATTTATTTAGGCTGTGCAGCACAGATTGCAGGATCTTAGTTTCCTGACCAGGGATTGAACCTGAGTCTTTGGCAGTGAATGCAAGGGAGTCTAACCACTGGATCGCCAGGGAATTCCTCATTCATGTCTATTTTAAACGTCAGCCGGGAAGTTTGACACCCTGAGTATCATCAGAACTACCCTCATCAGTAGCTAATGCTTGTGCTCAATCCTGTCCTCCTCTTTGCAACCCCATGGACTGTGGCTCCTCTGAAATGGGATTTCCCAGGCAAGAATACTGGAGTGGGTTGGCATTTCCTTCTCCAGGAGATCTTCTTGACCCAGGGATTGAACTAGCGTTTCTTGTGTCCCCTACATTGGCAGGTGGATTCTTTACCAATGCGCCGCTGTGGAAGCCACTTATCAATAGCTAATTAATTGCAATTCCCACCAGAACTGACAGCTGTAAAATCACACTTCCTAGAGACTCTTCTAGGACAGTGCATCACACACAATCTTAGGTGAAGGACTGCGTCATTTTAGTTGTTCTCAATCTCTTTCGCACTAGCATTTTTCTAAGCAATAAGCATGAATTAGTGAAAAATGGGCACACATTGGATGTGGTCAGAGTTCAGATTGCTATAAAAGTTCTAAACACTCTTTGCTGTCAATGTCCCTGACATGGAGCAAGATGAGCAGCTTGCAATTGGGCCAAGGCTGCAGACCACACTGGAATCATGCTGGCAGCCCAATGCCCCAGATTCTCTGTGTTCCTATTTCAACCATGAACAAGCTTTATATTGTTCTTATAAACCACCAGTACTGTCAGGCTGCCAGCCACAAAGTCTTTTGTCAGAATGCAGACCCTAAATTTTCAACTGGGAAATGTAGTCACTGTTGGTTTTCTATAGCTGTGTGTATTTCTCTCTTCGGGAAATCCTAATGAAATTATTCTGTGGAGGGATGGTTGGCCATGTTGAATGACCCCTGGGCATGTTCACTTGGTCAGAGTCACTGTTTGAACTCAGTTTTATCCTCTAGGTAGCATGCTGGTTCTTAATAACTAGCTAAAGAAGTTCTCACTTCTCATTATCACAGATCTTCTGAGCAGGAAGGTCACTTTAGCTACACAGTGAAAAACCACAAGAACATCTGTCAAAATAGAAACTGCAATGCTTTCTTCAAAGAATTCACATTTACACGTTTATAAGTTCTGCTGAACACGCCAGTTACTAGGAGCATAGGCCCATTTGCCTCCTGGATTTTTCTATATTGTTCTCTTCAAAACACACATAATTTTTCCAGGGTTCTAGTACCATATTTGGGTTTCTGCTAAACCAGTAATTTGGTTTTCTGGGTTTCTTTGCCCAGAGTTCATTTTTTTTTTTTTCCTTTGAAGCAATCATTTATTACCAAACACTGCAAGATCTTAAAAGACATCATGAAATGAAGTTTAATATTACAATGGGAGTTGAAGTTGGTTCTTAGTGGCTTGAATTAGTCATTTCTGTTACAGTGGAGCTGACTTCGATTTTGAGATTCTCATGAAAGTGTTAGTTTGTTAACTTGATGTTTTAAAAAAGGTCCTTTTTTAGAGGTCATCTTTTGTTACATTATAGTGCTGATGTCATGCTTTACTCAGAAAACATGTCGGGAAGTGTTCCCTCCGCCTCCTATTTCCTGACAGAGTTTGTGCACTATTGATGTTGTTACTTTTTGGAATATTTGACAGGTTTCTCTTATTATACCTGGTGGGTTTTGTTTGGAGTCTGAGTCTGGAATTTCCTTGGTGGGGAGGTTTGTGATGACAAACTCAACTTTTTTGGTAAATATAGGGCTATTCCCATTTTCTCCTTCATCTTGTGTAAATTTTGGTAAGCTGTAGTTTTCAAGGAATTTGCCCATTTTATTCAGTTGCCAAAGTGATTAGCATACAGTTGTTTACAAAATTGGCTTAGAGACATCTTGATAGCCAGTGGTTAAGAATCTGTCTTCCAATGCAGGAGATGTGGATTGTTTCCCTGGTCAGGAAACAAAGATCCCACATGCCGCAGAGAAACTAGGACTGTACCACTAGAAAAGGCCACACACTGCAACAAAAGATCCCGTGTACTGCAACTAAGGTCCGATGCAGCCAAATAAATCAATGTTAAAAATAATTGGAGCTTTAAAAAACGTGGCTTCTTATCCTTCTAATATCTGGAATATCTAAAATTACCAATCTTTCATTCTTGATATTGACGAGATGTTCTGTTACCAATTTTTAATTGAGTTTATTTTGTTGTTTTTAAAAGACTAGGATTTAGCTTTGCAATTTCTTGGCATTGTTTATTTTCTATTTTGTTGATTTCTTCTCTTTATTACTTCTTTCCTTCCACTTACTTTGGGTTTACTTTGCTCTTCTTTTTTTTTTTTTTTTTAGTTTCTTGGGGTGGACATTTCTTGTCTCCTAACATATGTATTTAAAGCTGAAACTTCCCTTTAGCCACTGCTTGAGCTGTGTGCTGTGCATTTTTAATATGCTGTTTTTTCACTATCATTCAGTTTGAAATATTTTCTGAATTATTTCTGATTTCTTTTTTTTGAAACATGAATGATTTAGAAGTGGGTAGTTTAATTTCTAAATATTAGAGGTTTCCTTATTTATCTTATTGTTTTTNTTTTGATTTCTAATTTAATTACTTTGTAGTAAGAGAATTTACTTCGTATATTTTCAGATCTTTAAATTTTTTTGAAATTTACATTATCATTATGTGTAATTTTCTATGTGTATTTGAAAAGACTATCTAATGATGCATAAATAGAAATTAGGTTAAAATAAATAATGATGTTCAGCTCCTCTCTGTATCTACTGATGTTTTTTTCTAATTGATCAATAAATTGCCAAGAGGAGTTCCCTGGTGGTACAGTGGGTAAGGATCTGCCTGCCAATGCAGGAGACATGAGTTCAATCCCTGAATTGGGAAGATCCCACATGCTGTGGAGCAAGTAAGCCCATACACTGCAACTACTGAGTCCATATGCTGCAGCTACCGAAGCCTGTGCACTTAGAGCCTGTGCTCCATAGGAGAAGCCATCACAGTGAGAAGCCTGCACACGCCAAGAAGGATAACCCCCACTCATGGTAACCAGAGGAAGTCCATGCAAAGCAATGAAGACCCAGCACAGCCATAAATAAGTAAATAAGTAAAATAAATTGCTGAGAAATGAATGGTAAATCTCTTACTATGATTGCTTCTTTCTTCAGAAAACTAAGCAGAGAAAGGGACTTTTCATCTGATAAAGGGCATCTGTGAGAAAACTAGGGTTAACACAATACTGTCTATACTGTTGAAATACTGAATACTTTCTCTCTAAGATCAGGAGCAAGATAAGGAAGTATGTTTTCTCTCATCATTTGTGGTCAACATTGCACTGAGAATCTAGCTATGGCAGTAAAACAAGAAGATGTAAAAGGCATAAGTTGGTGGGGAAGAAATAAAACTGTATTTGAATGTGGCATGATTGTTTATGTAGAAATATCCATAAATCTACAAAACCACTTGTATTAGTTGCAGGATACATGTTAATGTAAAAAATTAATTGCCTATGTATATATTCATAGCAAGGAGCTGGAAATTATGTTTATTTAAAAATTTCATTTGTAATGTCAAATAAAATACTTAAATGCATTTAACAAAAGATATGCAGATCCTGTTCATAGAAATCAACAGAACATTGCTGAGAGGAACGTTTACAATGATCTGAATTCGTGGAGAGATGTACCATGTTCATGGATTGGAATTCTCAGTAACGCTGAGACATCAATTCTCCCCAAGTTGGTCTACAACTTCAATGTGACTCCAGTCAAAAGGGTTTTGTGTAGATATAGCAAAGCTAATTCTAAAATTTCCTTGAAAATACAGAGGACCTAGAATGGTCAAAGCAATTTTTTTTCAAAGTTGGAAGAAAGGTAGTATTCAAGTTATGAATTCCTACCAAGCTGTAGTAAACAAGTGGTATGGCATTAAAGCCAGAATGAACATACCCACCAACTGGATGTAACAGAGACCCAAGCAAAGATGGTCAGTTAATTTTTAACAATGATGCCCACTCAATTCAATAAAAGTGAATATTTTTCATAGAACACAAAAAGCGCATACCATTAAAAATGATATGACAGATTTGTCAAAATTTAAAACTTTTGTTCTTTGAAATATACCATTAAGAAAATGAAGATACCAGTCCAGAAAAGGAGAAAATATTAGCAAGGCCTGTATCTAATACATGACTTGTAAACATATTTTGCAAACAGAATATAAATTTCAATAGTAAGAGAGCAAACAGTACAATTATAAATGGGAAAATTATTTGAACACTTTTTCAAAAATGACATATAAATGACTGATAAACACACAGAAAGATGCTCAACATTGACTCTGGGAAATGCAAACAAAACTACAAGGTGATACCACTAAACACCCACTAGGACGGCTAAAATTAGGCCAGTCTTGGTAGGAATGCAAAATGGTGCCAACATTGCTGACAGTTTCCTAATATATCTGTCATATGGCCCAATTTTTCCACTTCTAGATATTTATCCAACATAAATGAAGATGAATGTCCACACAAAGAACTGTATGTGAATCTTCCTGGTAGCTTCATTCACAATAGCTTGTCCATAGGAGCTTGAATCACCACTTTGTAGTACAGGGGCCCTTGGAGATACTGCGGGCTTGGTTCTAGACTGATAAAGCAATTATAATTATAAAGCAAGTCATATGAATTTTTTAGTTTCCCAGTGCATATAAAAGTTCAGTTCAGTTCAGTCACTCAGTTGTGTCTGACTCTTTGCGACCCCATGAACTGCAGCACACTAGGCCTCCCTGTCCATCACCAACTCCTGGAGTCTACCCAAACCCATGTGCATAGAGGCAGTGATGCCATCCAACCATCTCATCCTCTGTCGTCCCTTTCTCCTCCTGCCCCCAATCTTTCCCAGCATCGAGGTCTTTTCAAATGAATCAGCTCTTCACATCCGGTGGCCAGAGTATTGGAGTTTCAGCTTCAACATCAGTCCTTCCAATGAACACCCAGGACTGATCTGCTTTAGGATGGACTGGTTGGATCTCTTTGCAATCCAAGGGACTCTCAAGAGTCTCCTCCAACACCACAGTTCAAAAGCATCAATTCTTCAGTGCTCAGCTTTCTTTATAGTCCAACTCTCACATCCATACATGATTACTGGAAAAACCATAACGTTGACTAGACAGACCTTTGTTGACAAAGTAATGTCTCTGCTTTTCAATATGCTGTCTAGTTTGGTCACAACTTTCCTTCCAAGGAGTAAATGTATTTTAATTTCATGGCTGCAATCACCATCTGCAGTGATTTTGGAGCCCCCCAAAATAAAGTCCGCCAGTGTTTCCCCATCTATTTGCCATGAAGTGATGGGACCAGATGCCATGGTCTTAGGTCTCTGAATGTTGAGCTTTAAGCCAACTTTTTCACTCTCCTCTTTCACTTTCATCAAGAGGCTCTTTAGTTCTTCTTCACTTTCTCCCATAAGGGTGGTGTCATCTGCATATCTGAGGTTATTGATATTTTTCCCAGCAATCTTGATTCCAGCTTGTACTTCCTCCAGCCCAGCATTTCTCATGGTGTACTCTACATATAAGTTAAATAAGCAGGGTGACAATATACAGCCTTGACATACTCTTTTCCTATTTGGAACCAGTCTGTTGTTCCATGTCCAGTTCTAACTGTTGCTTCCTGACCTGCATACAAGTTTCTCAAGAGGCAGGTCAGGTGGCCTGGTATTCCCATCTCTTGAAGAATTTTCCACAGTTTATTGGGATCCACACAGTCAAAGGCTTTGGCATAGTCAATAAAGCAGAAATAGATGTTTTTCTGGAACTCTCTTGCTTTTTCCATGATCCAGCAGATGTTGGGAATTTTATCTCTGGTTCCTCTGCCTTTTCTAAAACCAGCTTGAACATCTAGAAGATCATGGTTCATGTATTGCTATAACAGTTGTGTTTATACTATGCTGAAGTCCATTAAGCATACAGTAGTGTCATTTCTACAAAGCACAATATGCCTGTGAAAGTGAAGGTGAAGTTGCTCAGCTGTGTCCGACTCTTTGCAACCCCATGGACTGTAGCCTACCAGGCTCCTCCATCCATGGGATTTTCCAGGGAAGAATACTGGAATGGGTTGCCATTTCCTTTTCTAGGAGATCTTCTCAACCCAGGGATTGAACCTAGGTCTTCCGCATTATAGGCAGAAGCTTTACCATCCAAACCACCAGGGAAGTACACAATATGCATACCTGAATTTAAAAATACAAAACAAAACATTTATAATAGTAACATCAAAGATCACAGATCCCAGTTATCATAACAGAGTAATAATGAAAAAATTTAACATATTACAGGAATTGCCAGCATTTTTGATCAGTTGTGTCCAACTCTCTGGGCCACCATGGCCTATAGCCCTCCAAGATCCTCTGTCCATGGAATTTTCCAGGCAAGAATACTGGAGTGGGTTTCCATTCAGGGGATCTTCCCGACCCAGTTATTGAACTTGTGTCGCTTGTGTCTCCTGCATTGGCAGGCTGATCTTCAGCACTGAACCACCTGGGAAGCCCCAACACAGAGACACATGAAGAGAGCAAAAGCTATTGAAAAAATGGTGTCAGTTGACTTGCCGGATGCAGGGTTGCCACAAATCTTCAATTTGTAAGAAGCACAATATCTTGAGAGGTGCCATGAATTGAAAAATAATAAAACAAACAAGGTATAGGTATGTAGTGGGAAACCATTCAGCAATAGAATGTAACAAACTCTTGACACAACATGAATGTATCTCAAACTCATTATGCAGAGTGAGCAAAGCCAGGTTGTATATACTTTATGATTCCTTTGATATACAAATTTTAAAATGCAAACTAATCTACAGTGACAAAACTCAGATCAGTGGTGGCCTGAAGCCAAGGGTGAACAGAGGGGCTTCAGAGAAGCTCTAGGACTCTCCTGGAGATGCTGAGAATGTCCTATATCCTGACTGTGGCCTTGATTCTGAGAGGGTGCATCTCAAAAGTCCTTAGACTGTAAACTTTAAAAGGGTGCAGTTTATTGGATATAAATCATACCCGCAATCAAGTTTTGAAAAAGGTACTCCACCTCAGGTGGGGGATGACCGAGGACCTGAATGGAGAACAAGAATCCTGGAAAAGCTGGGTGGTGGCAGCATGGCTACATACACAAATGTACGCATGTGCACATGGATTCATGGCATGTAACCTGAGATCAGTGCATTTCACTTACTGTAATATGTAAATTTCATCTCAATAAAAAAAGGAAAAGTCCTAGTTAACCATCAGAAGTGAACTACACTGAGTAGTGTTTTGCTGCTGCTGCTAAGTCGCTTCAGTCATGTCTGACTCTGTGCGACCCCGTAGACGGCAGCCCACCAGGCTCCCCTGTCCCTGGGATTCTCCAGGCAAGAACACTGTTTAGGCCAAGGTTAATTCCTACAAGTTTTCAACAGAGCTTTTTTTTTTTTTCCCTGTAAAGAAAACTTGTATTCTTTTGAATTAGTTTTCATCCATTGCTCATAATGGCATGACCCAATAAAAGGGTATGAAATCTGGAAGGACTGATGCTGAAGCTGAAGCTCCAATACTTTGGCCACCTGATGTGAAAGAGTCGAGACTCATTGGAAAAGACCCTGATGCTGGGAAAGATTGAAGGAATGAGGCAAAGGGGATGACAGAGGATGAGACAGTTGGATGGCATCACCAATACAATGGACATGAGTTAGAGCAAACTCCAGGAGATAGTGAAGGACAGGCAAGCCTGGGGTGCTGCAGTCTATGGGGTCACAAAGAGTGAGACACAATTGAGCAATGAATAACAACAGCAATGAAATCTGCATCTCTTTAGGGTTCAATTGGTATCTCAGGATAGTTGTTAGTATATTCTAAAATGAAATGTTGGTCGCTCAGTTGTGTCCAACTCTTTGCGATCCCGTGGACTGTAGTCTGCCAGGCTCCTCTGTCCATGGGATTTCCCAGGCAAGAATACTGACTCAGGTTGCCATTTCCTCCTCCAGGGGATCTTCCTGATCCAGGGATCAAAGCCGGGTCTCCTGCATTGCAGGCATATTCTTTACCATCTGAACCACCAGGGAAGTAAGTATATTCTAGGGTTCCTGCAAACTGACCTTGGACTTTTTAGTTTGCATTGCTAAAGTACGAGATCCTACCTTTTGTTGGCTCCTTTTTATTGAGTGGAAAATTGGTCTCTGGGTCTTTTCTGATCATGTGATGAAAGATTGCCCGCTTTTCCTTTGCTTTTGCGTTGCTGTTGGACAGGTTTTGCTGGAGGAACCATTTCCCACTTGTGATACAGAATTTTACGATGGTCCCAGGACCTGAACCCCCTGGTGGCATTCCTGGGGTTATGTTTCTTTACATACCAAAAAGGAACTAGCAGATATAGTAAAGGATCCTCATCAGTTGGCCTGAAAATAGATGATCAAGGTGAGACTCAACTAATCCGAGAGACTGGAAGAGCCGAAAATTTTCTCTGGCTGGTCACCCGAAAGTGGGAGGGTGGGTATGTGGTGGAAGAAGGTGAGTTAAAGAATTTGACAGGAAGGAGGTTCCCTGTTGAGGGCTTTGAGATGGCACAGCAGGGGACAAGGACCTGTGCATGGTTTCTAGAGAAAGAAAGATGTTCCCTCCTGCAGCTGTAAGGAATGGACAAGCCTGGCAGTGATTCCTCTCAGAGCCTCCAGGCAAGATCCTTGACCATGACCTTACCCTTGAGAGATGCTAAGCTGAGATGCTCAACAGCCTGCCTGGACTCCTGACCCACAGAGCTGAGATATCATAAATGGGTGTATTCTGAAGTTGCTAAGCTCATGGTGATTTGTTGTGCAATAATAGAACCCAAATGCACACCGATGATAGCCCAATCATAGTAATAAACCATTTGATAAGCGTGTTCCCAGTTTTATTGCTATTTTATGGAATAATGAATGCAATTCTATTTTTTTTTTTCCTTTGGTTGTGGATAACGTCTACATTTTCTGAGCTGTTGGTAGCATGCAAGTAAATTATGGCCTATCTTCTTGAGAGAAAGTGTTAGTCGCTCAGTCCTGTTTCGTGTCTGACTCTTTGCAACTGCATGGACTATAATCTGCCAGGCTCATCTATCCATAGAATTCTTCAGGCAAGAATACTGTAGTGGGGGGCCATTCCCTTCTCCAGGGGATCTTCCAAACACAGGGACTGAACCTGGTCTCCTGCATTGCAGGCAGATTCTTTACCGTATGAACCAGCAGGGAATCCATCTTCTTGGGAGAATGCCTCTAAATTCTTGCTGCTCAAAGCATGGCTCCTAGAAACCAGCAGCAGGGTGGACATCACCTAGGAACTTGTTAGGAACTCAGAATCTCGGGCTGCATCTCAGGCCTCCGACTGCAGAATCTACACTTCAGTTTGATCCCTGGGTGGGTTGGCGCTTATTAAAGTTTGAGAAACAGCTGTCCTGAAGTTGCACAGTGTGGCTCTTACAGATTCTAAACCCCAAATTAGCACCTTTGTTGGCCAAGTCTGGGAACTAGACTTCCCCGTGACCTCTGCCCATGGTGGTGCTTCTCCAGTCACAGGGTCTGAATTCTTGGATTCTTGAATAACAGACCTTTTGAAACCATGTACATTAGATTGGAACTTGAACCCACAGGCTGGGACTCTGAGGCCTGTGTGTCAGAGTATCTCTGGTATAAGCTCATCTCTGCTAAATCTTCATGGTCTTTCCTCTCTCTTTCCATAGTCTGCACATCCCTAGGGAAATGGAGCCCCTCTCCCCTCTGACAGTTCACTGGCACTGTTATGTCTTCCCAAGAAGACTCTCCCATCTCACCACCTGAGATACTGCTTCTTCTGGGAAGCCTTCCTGGAATTTCCCCTTCTAGCCTCCCAATGAAATGTCCCTGGTATTTGCTTTATAGTACTTTGGTCATTTATTGCAGCAGAAAACCAGTCAGAATATCATTCAGACTGGTTTTGTGAGTAATTGGGTGTCTTAAAACAACCATTTTATTTGCTCCCACTTCTTCAGGTCAGGACTTTGGGAAGGGCTGGGCTGGGTAAATTCATCTGGTGTCTGTCCATAAGGGCGCCCTCACATTGCTGGCTGGAAACTCAGGCCAGGCTTTGATTGGAGAACCCACAGCTGGCCTTGCTCCATGGTTGGGGCTTTCTCCCACATGGTACCTGGATTCTAGGAAGGGTGTCTGAGAACAAGGGTTCAGAGAGACATATGCAGAAGCCTCAAAGCTTTTTCTTACCTGGTCTAGAACTTCCACACATCACGTATATCTCATTTCTATTAGTCCTAACCCTTAACCTGCCCTTACCCCTGTTACGCAAAGAGACAAGGGCTTGAGCCAGAGGAATAAGAGCTTGGAGTCCAGATCCAAGGGGAAGGGACTTGGACTCCACCTCTCAGTGCTGGGAGCAGCAGAGAACGTGTGGCCACATTTCTTCTCACATGTGTGACCACAGCATAGCCGTCTTTCCACCAAGGATCCGCTCTGGCTGGTGGGCCATCTTCTGCAGGGATGCCTCCAAACTCAGTGCCTGGCACCTGCTCACACATGTTCGTTGACTGAAGGGATGAGTCAATACAGTTCAGCAAAAGCAGAGGAAAGACAGATTGGGAGACACACAGAAACACCTTACATGTGATGTGTATTTATTGTGTATGTAACAAGGTTTGAAATAAATCATTCACTGGTCAGCCTCAAAGTGTGAGGTCAACCATTTGTGGGAGCTCTTGATTTCAAGAACTTGTGAGCCCCATTTAATGGAACTGTTTGGAGTGACAGCCTGGCAGAAAAAGATTTCATCCAGGGTGCTGGGGTCCAGGTGGGTCAGTGGGGACACGCCACAAGAGCTCAAAGAGGAACAGGGTCAGCTTGGCTGGTCTGCCCAGGGAGAAGCTTCTCCCAGCTCTTCATGCTCTGGTTCAAGCCCCTGACAGTATCCCTAAGTCACCCAAGCCCTCGGTGTGAAGGGTGTCTTTGAAACAAGGGTCTCACTGAGGTTGTTTTAGGAAAGTGTGGTAAAATAAGTTTCTGCCATCCTCAGCTTAAACTCCATAGTTTGCAGAATTTTATTTACAGCAAAATGTTGATTTACCCACAAACATCCTGCTTTGCTAAATATACTACCCTGCTCCTAGAACACGGCTGTGGTTTCAGAGTCTGGGTTGTGCCCTTCCTTCTGAATGCTGGCAGGCTATCTTACTCTCTCTTCGCTGGTCCTTGCACACAATGGGAGGCAAATGGGAATTCAGCCTGGACTGTCCTCCAGCTCAGGCCTCTCACAATGTGAGGGCTGCCGGAGACAGGCCTCTATCTGACGGATCTCTCCAGGGGCACCTGGCTGCGGGGAGGACTTGCAGGAAGTCTGTGTCCACTGCCAGCCACAGCCCATTGACTGAGTCCTTTCCCCTTTTTATGGGCTGAGAGGGCTTATGGGGTCACCCAAGATATATTTGCACTGCCAGGTCTCTGTAACAGAAGGAAGGACTCAGAGGTGATTTAATGAGAAGGGAAAATCCCACCCTGGCAGGACCACAGCTTCCAGAAGCAGAGACAGAAGGCGACAAGCTGCTCTGGATGGCAAGCCTGGACTCCAGAAGGTGGCCAGTGAAGCCCATGTCATCACCCTTATAGAGAAAGACACAGGACTAGGCAGAAGAGTAAGATGGGCAAGTGAGAAGAGAGATGATCACATCATACATTTGTTTCTTCTGAAGCAGTAGGAAGACAGGAAGGGAGGAAGGACTGAATAAACAAGAGTCAGCTCCAGGATCTGGGTCAGGTTGGGCAACCCGGGCTAACCTCTAAGAATCCTGAAGGTAGGGGATTTGGGGGCAGGGAGGGAAGATGCTGGGATAAACACCGTATGCATGTTTGTGTTAGCCACTCAGCTGGGCTCGAATCTTTGTGACTCCATGGACTGTAGCCCACCAGGCTCCTCTGTCCATGGAGTTCTCCAGGCAAGAGCACTTCTCCTGTCATTCCCTTCTCCAGAGGATCTTCCCAACCCAGGAATCGAACCCAGGTCTCCTGCATTGCAGGCATTTTCTTTACCGTCTGAGCTGCCGGGGAAGCCAGGGATAGATACTAGAGCAGATGAAATATTGGACAGAAATGAGAAGAACATTATCCTGGTTCCTCTCTCCTGTCAGAGAGGAGTGTGGGCACCTTACAGGTAAGAACTGCGCTGGGGGCTGCAGGCTGCTCTGGTCTGAGCCACCTCAGCTCAGATATGTCACCTCCCACAGCCTCTGTGGTCGTATCTGTAAATGGGCTTCTAACACCTCTCTTGCTGGGGTTTTATGAGGGTTAAATGTGTAACGTTATATATAAAGCCTGTAGCATGGTGCCAGCATAGAGTAACTGCTTGATCAATAGCAGTTGGTAGTTTTTACTCTTTGATTTTTGCAAGTAACAGCATCAGCAAATAGTTCTGACTTCCCTCTATTTCTACCTGAGAATAGAAAATCAATAGCATGTGGTGTAGAGCCTTGTGGCTAACACGTTAGCTTTCTCTCAGGTTAGTGTAAGTCTCACGGGGACTCTGCCAAGTAGAGGGGGCGCTCCCCTTCAGAGGGGACAGAGAGACCCAGGGCCACTTCTGCTGTCAGCTGAGAGTCCAGTGAGCACAATGCCAGTTTCCTTTCCAGACGCATGCTTCTAAGACATGGAGTTATCTTGGATCTGTATCCTTTGCTGCTAGGATGCCAAATGACCTTCACTGAGAGTTAGTAACTGGGAAAGAGAGTAAAGGAACCTTCTCTTTGCCTAAGAGTAGAGAATGAGTCGCTGGCCGTGCAGGGTGATGGGTAATCTTAACATCTCATTTGCCAAGATGATTTTCTCTGGTAGGTTGGTAAGTGAAGTTCACTGCTGAGAAAAGTCAGCTTCCTGTATTTGAGGAAATCGACCACAAAGAATTCTTTAACATCCAGTAAATGTCTGTGAAACACAGGCTGTCCTAAGAAGAGGTGCAGATGAGTCAGTAACACCTACGATGCATATTTTCCCTAAACCACAGAGCCATTGTCCTTGGGCTCAGGAGAGCCAGGAGCTGAAGGAATATTCGAAATTTTCTGAGAGGGAAGCTTGAGATGGCCAAGGTGCCACAATTTACCCCAAGCAAATCAGCCAACACCAGGAATCAAATTGTTCCCTACCCTCTTCCTTTTTCAGAGAGCTGTTTACCGGCACAGTTAGGGATGGCAAGAAACCCAATTTTTCAACAAGGGTTTTAGGTGTGGGTGTGTCTTCCCAGTTCTTGCTGAGGGGGCAGGTATGTAGGGCAGGTCTTGTTCTCACGCAGCCATCTGAGCTTAAGGAGTCTGCGCAAGCTGGACCCTGCAGCCCCCGATGACCAGCCCAGTGCCTGGTGACATTCTCCTTGTTGTTTTTCTGTTGCTAAGTCATGTCTGACTCTTTGTGACCCCATGGACTGCAGCACACTAGGCTTCCCTGTCCTTCAGTATCTCCTGGTCTTTGCTCAAACTCATGTCCATTGAGTAGATGATACCATCCAACCAACTCATCCTCTGTTGCCCCCTCCTCCTGCTCTCAACCTTTCCCAGCATCAGGGTCTTTTCTAAAGAGTTGGCTCTCTGCATCAGGTGGCCAAAGTATTGGAGCTTCAGCTTCAGCTTTACCATCAGTACCTCCAATGAATATTCAGGGTTGATTTCCTTTAGGACTGACTGATTTGATTTCCTTGCTGTCCAAGGGACTCTCAAATGTCTTCCCCACCACCACAATTCAAAAGCATCAGTTTTTCTGTGTTCAGCTTTCTTTATGGTACAACTCTCACATCTATGCGTGACTATTGGAAAGACCATAGTTTTGACTATCTGGACTTTTGTCAGCAAAATGATATCTCTGCTTTTTCTAGGTCAGTGGGGGACTGGTAAAAGTTTCTAGATCACTGAGTTATGGTCAGAGGGAGCCACTCATTTGTCACCTTTCCTCCACGTTTCTCAGAGACACTGAGTTCATTCCCTCAGTTAGCCCAGAGGTGTCGCAGCGCCTGCAGCGCGCAGCCCTCGTCAGGCTCCTTAGGCTGCAGCTAGCCCACTGGGCACCTCCTCTGGGCAGGAACTGGTGCATGTGCCCACCATTGCCTCTTCCCCTGAAACCACAGTGTGACATCCACCTCTGTCTTGGAGTGCCTCAAGGCCACCAGATGCCTAGGCCTGAAGCACTGGGGTTCACAGGCTGCAGAGTCATTAGTATGCTGATGTTGGGAGGTGAGTGGGAGGCCCATGCCTGTCCCCCTTGCCAGCTACTCCTACTGTCATCTTGCCCTGGGTTCCCACTGGCAACCTGAGGCCCATAGTCTGGCTGCAGATAGAGAAGGAAGAGACCCAAAGTACAGAAAAAGAAATGAACAAACTTCAACAATAGTGGGAGGGACAGAGAGGCTGCCTAGCAGAGCAGAGGGTGCCTGGAGGCTCAACCCAGTACAGCACCCAGGAGCTTGGGGGGACACTTGGGACCCTGAACCTTGGAACAGGTGGCTTTCTGCTCTGCCCCTGTCTGGGAGGACAGCCAGGCAAGGGCAGCCCAGCCATAAGCACTGACTGCGTCTCAGGTGGTCATCCCCCCAAGGTGACGTCACGAGACGCTGATATTTTCAATGAATCATTTTGCCAGGAGGAAAGGTTTTGATCCCTCTGCTGAGATAAAGATGTTTGATGACAAGAAGCCGAGTTCTCTGGATTGCGACATCGACATCAGAGGGGTGATGGACTGGGGGGCATGGTGCAAGCTTGGATGTTGGGCCTCTCAGAGAGATATTCACAGAGGTGGATGAGCTGCCAGCTCCTAGGATCTGAGTGTGGGTCAGAGGAGGTGTGGTGGCAAAGTGCAGGGACCAAGGGTCCTGGGAAGTTCTTGACTGTGGGGGCTCTAGCCAGGGCCCCTTTGGCTGGGTTACTGCTTCTACATCTCGCTTTGGCCTTCTGTGTGCTTTGGTATTCCTGGCCAGCACTTACCGTAGGGGGTTGCCCTTGAGCTGTTCTTGAATTGCCCTTGAGCTGCTGGAGCTGTTTTGTTGGAAGGGCCCAGGAGTTGAGGTCTCCACCCCTACATGCCCCTCCTCCCTGCCCCGACCCATGGCCTCGACCAGTGAAGCTTGTGGGGTGCCACTTCTGCTGTGGGTCTCCCAAAGGTCAGGATGAAAGCTTCTCCACTCCCTGGGGACTGGCCCAGATTTCCCCTGGCTTGGTTCTTCTCTGTCTATGCCCTACTCTGCCCTCCCATCCCAGTCCCTCCTGGGAGTCCTGCCTCATCACTCTCTTAAATGAACCCTCATCTCAGGACCTACCTCTAGGGAACCTCAGGCCACCCTGCTCCTCGCCTTCAGGGAAACCAAGCAGAGCCTTGAACAGTGGGCTTTGAGCGAGCACGTCCATGGAAGGCAGGATGCAAAAGGCTCAAGTATGAGAATGAACACTGGGGTCCTGCAGACACAGAGTGGGGCCTGGGCTGAGTGTGAGAAGAATTTAGTGGGAGGAGAATGGGCCAAGCCTGACCAGGCCCTGGGGGACTGGCCTTCCTCAGGAAGGTGTGTGCTGTGGCGAGGGGTGCTCTAGGTCTGAGGCTCAGGGAACCTGGGATTCACAGGTTATTTACCAGGTGGGCAGGATAGAGACATGGATCATTTCTCAGGCCTCTTGCTTGGAGCAGAACTCTGGCTGGAAAAAGAGACTCTCAGGTATTTTTCTTTATGTCAGAATCCCTATGAATAAAACCTTGCCAAATGGATTGCTAGCTTCTCAAAGCAGGATAATGGCCTTTTTGAGCTGGTTGGGATGGGATGGATCCGCCCTTCACTGTTGCTTCCAGGCTTTGGATCTTTGTTTACTCCTATCCTGATACCTGAACTTGTCTCCAAATGTTCGCTGAGCACTCAGCCCTCTCCAGGCTGGGCTGGGTGAACACTGAGACCACAGCATGGTCCACATCCTCTTTTCCCCTTATGGGAGAAGTCATAGGGAGGACATGCATTAGTAAGTAGGTGATTATGGACTGCAAGATGGGTTAAAGGGCAGAAGCAAAGCAGTGATGCGGGAGGCATGGTGCAGAGCTCAGTGGGGTCTCCTTGGGCTCCTCCCCAAAGAAGGGAAGGAGGACAGCAAACCAAGTAGGCGTTCCGTGGTGGACAGATGACAGATGTGCAAAGACAATGCCAGGGAGCCAGCTGGAAATAAGGTGACCCTCGTGGGGGTGAGGCTAGATGATGTCAGAGAGGGAAGCAGGACACAGGACACACCCTTATTTTGGATGTGAGGACTGTGTGTTAGTCGCTCAGTCGTGTCCGACTCTTTGCGACCTCACGGACTGTAACCTGCCAGGCTTCCCTGTCCACAGAATTCTCCAGGCAAGAATACTGGAGTTTATTGCCATTCCCTTCTCCAGAAGAACTTCCCAAGCCAAGGATCGAACCCTGGTCTCCTGCATGGCAGGGAGATTCTTTACCATTTGAGCTACAGGGGAGGTATGCGAGGGGGAGGCAGTATATAACGTAGGTCCTGTCTGTCTATAAGGAAGTCTCTGAGAACCTGGATGGGGACAGGAGCGGTGGGGTGTCTGGGGTGAGAAGTGTAGGCAAAGGGAGCTTCCTGTCCGAGGCAGCAAGAACAGACTTGGATGTGAGGGTGCAAGGAAGAAGGTGAAGGCTGGGAAGGCCACTGCTTCTGGTTTGAGAAACTGGGTTAAGGTTAGGATGTAGGTGGATTGTTGAGACCAGAAGAGGCTCCTAGAGTTTACTTTGGGATGGGCAAACTTGACATGCCTGAGTGAAAATCAGGAAGGACTCTCAGTGGACAGTGGCATGTGAAGGTGACTCTGGGGGTACTATGATCTTTAAAGCAAGGCTCCAAAAGGCTAAAATGACCAAGGAACATTCAGTGGCTATTTCCTGGATCTTTCTTTCTTCTGAGTATCATTTTTACACACTTTGCCACAGGATTACATCACAGTTTGTTTTCTTGAAAAATAACTTTAAAAAAACCCTTGAAATAAACCTCAGCTTTTCCTATGCATGCTATCTGTGAAATATCTCAAGTCTGAAATGATGGAGATAGCCAAGCTGGAGATAGATTGTTAAAATTATTGAAATATCAACCTCTGTGTGTTGATACCTAAAAGTTGTTTTGAACCCCACCCTTTGAGTATGACCTCAAAAGGGAAATGGATCCCAGGCGCAGCTTTGCCTGTTGTCAGCTGCAGCTTCTTAATCTTGAATGTTATTCACAGAGCTGTGAACTTCATAGAGATAACCATGAGTGATGGCTAATTTTGTCAACTTCCCTGGGTTGCCAAGTGTCCAGATACTTGGTAAACATGATTCTGGGCGTGTCTGTGGGGTGATTTCAGATGAGATTAGCATTTGAATTGGTGGATGGAGTAAAGCAGATTTTCATCTCCAGTGTGGTAGTCACTCAGTCGTGTCTGACTCTGCAGCCCCCATGGACTAGAGAGTGCCAGGCTCCTCTGTCAATGGAATTCTCCAGGCAAGAATCTTGGAGTGAGTTGCCATGCCCTTCTCTAGGGGGTCTTCCTGACCCAGGGATCGAACCCAGGTCTCCTGCATTGCAGGTGGATTCTTTATCATTTGAGCTACTAGGGAAGCCCCTTCAGTGTGGTGGGCCTCATCTAATCAGTTGAAGGCTTGAATAGAACAAAATGTGGAGGAAGGGAGAATGTGCCCCTTTCTCTGCCTGGCTGCTTGAGCTTTGACATCGGTCTCCTGCCTTCACACTGGAACCTGAACCCTCAGCCCTTCCATTTTTAGAAGCACACCACCAGCTTTCCTGGGTCTCCAGCATGCAGACAGCAGAACTGGGGACTTCTGAGCCTCTATAATCATATGGGCCAATTCCTCACAATAAATCATATGTCTGTCTATCTATATCTATCTATCTATCTACCTACCATCTTTCTCTTGTGGGTTCTGTTTCTCTACAGAATCCTGACAAATATATGATGGAAAGGGCCTGATATAGGGCTTTCCACATGGATGACTATAATTTGGGTTCTGCAGTCTCTATCAACACACATCTTCTCCTCTGTAGGATGTGGAGGAGTCTGGGTCTCTGTTTAATTGGCCTTTGCATAGAACCAACAGAGGACAGCATTTGAGAATGCTGCTTGGAATAACACACAGTGATAGTATCAATAAACTTGGAGCTGGATATTCCTTAAGACATGACTTCAAGCATTTAGAATAGGTACATGCTCAGTGGCGCAGTCGTGTCCCCCCTTTGGTGAGCCTAGAGACTGTAACCTTCCTATAGACTGTGAATCCCCCAGGGATTCACCTGACAAGAATACTGGAATGGGTTCCTATTAATATAAATACTTCCTCCTCCATGGGATCTTCCTAACCCAGGGATCAAACTTGCGTCTCCTGCTTGGCAGGCAGATTCTTTACCACTGAGCCACCTGGGAAGCCCCCAGAATAGGTACAAAATTTGCCAAATCTTCTGCAGAAAACTGTGGCAAGCCTGCCCAGATAGAGGATAGCTCTTAGGCACCAACGTCAACATTACCTGGGAGCTTGTCATAAATGTAGATTTTTAGGCCTTGAGCTGAACTGCCATCTATGAACCCAGTCATCAATCACACTTGGCTAATGGGCACTTGAAATGTGGTTTGTGCCACAGAAGGGAAAAATAATATTTGAAACATTCTAGGTTAAATAAAATATCCTGTTAAGATGAATTTCACCTGCTTTTTTAAACTTAAAAATATGTTGTCACCAGGAAATTTTAAATTACACATGTGACTCCCATGGTACTTCTACTGGACAGCACAGTGTGCACACCTGCTGACTTAGAATCTTAATTTTAGCAAGCTCCCCAGGTGATCTTCAGCCATGAAAGTTTGAGGAGCCCTGCTCTAGGCAAGGGGTCAGCAAACTACAGCTCGTGAGCCAAAGCCTGCCCACTGCTGGGTTTTTGAATAAAGTTTTATTGAATCACGACCAGACCCATTTGTTACATATTATCTATGGCTCTTCCCATGGCTCTTTCATGAAGAACTTAAGGCTTAAAAGTGAAGTCGCTCAGTTGTGTCTGACTCTTTGCGACCCCATAGGCTGTAGCCTACCAGGCTCCTCTGTTCATGGGATTTTCCAGGCAAGAGTACTGAAGTGGGTTGCCATTTTCTTCTCCAGGGATCTTCCCAACCCAGGGATCGAACTCCGGTCTTCTGCATTGCAGGCAGACACTTTACCCTCTGAGGCACCAGGGAAGCAAACAATAGAGTTTCTGACCCCTGGTCTGGGCCTTTAATCTTTCCGGTATCTGTGGCATGGTCTCTAACCTGGTGTGCCTGTTCCCGCTCTTGTCAGAAAAGTCCCTTGGTAGGGGTGTCCCTGGTGCAAAGTACCCCTGGAAGCCTGCCTCTTTCCTGGAAGTCATAGAGCAAGCCAAAGATCTTTTGGCGATGTAATGGAAAAGATTAAAAGACGATTTAAAATGAAAATTTCCAGTCATATTGGAAAGGCCCTTCAAGGTCACCTGCCCACTGTCTCATTTGGTGATGGGGGAACAAGGCCTCACGAGGGGGTGTGAGCTGGCCGCCCAGCTGCTGGGACCTCCTTGTTGTTTTTGCACCAGGCTGTTTCCCCAGATCCTAGGTGTGAGGGCTCCACCCCACGCGGGCCACAGAGGTGTGATGTGAAGACATAGCAGGGCTTTATCCTCAAGTACTGAGACTTGGTTTGGGTTTAGCACTGATTTCCTGTGCCAGTTTTAAATCATATTAAAGGAAGATATGAGATTTTTATGTTAATAAGTGGAAGGCGTGGAGTTAGACAAAAAGGAAAAGATAAGACTGAGAATTATGGTTCTATTTTCCTGCTACTTACAGTGTGGTCCACAGACCAGCAGCAGACTGAGGGCTGGAAAGAAATGCAGAAACTCAATGGTCCCTAGACCCCCCAGTTAAAAAACTACATTTAACAAGATCTCGAGGGAGGGATAGCCACAGAGTATTTGAAACTTATCACTCTTCAGTTGTTCTTCAACTTTGGGACATCGTGAAATCACCAGGGGAGGTGTTAAAATTCTGAAGCCGGGTCCCTGCTATAGAGCTTCTGATGTCATGGTCTGGGGCCAGGGCTGGGCATGGAGACTTTTAGGGTCCCTGTGTGGGGTGAGTGTGCAGTGGAGGGTAAGGACAGCAGTCTACACTGGTCCTTTTCTCCCTGAATTTTACTACCCCAAACTCGTGCACTATACAGCCTGGCTGGAGTCATCAAGGAATCTGTGCTTGATTCACATGGCTTGGAGCCCACTGTTGGTTTCCTTGACCAACCAACAAGGTTCCCCTCCCACCAAGTGTGGGAGACCTGCCCTTTCTGGGTTCTCTGCACCTCTGGTGAATCTTCTGAAAGGTGTGATGTGGAATGTGACTGACCCATCCAATGTGGGGAAGGGACGTCTCTGGCTCCAGCTGTCTGGGCCAGTTGTGATACCCCTGTCTCACTTCTCTCTGCTGCGGATGGTGGGGGCTCACACCAGAGGAGCCTCCTGTCCCCTTGTGTCTGTGGGGGGACTGTGGTGGGCCAGCCCCTGGGGCTGGAGATGCTTGTACCTTTGCAGACCTGATGACTCCAGCCCAAAGACCGGCCTTACTAGGTGTATAGTGATGGTACAGCTGGGCATGGGTGCCCCCACATGACTGGCATCCTTCAAACCTGTCTGGCTGAGGCCCTCAGGTCTGGGCAGATCCCAGGCTCCCTCTTCTCTTAGCTCTCCTGCAGACAATCCTGTGTCATTCAGAGAGGTGGGAGACCCTCCAGGTGCCCAGGCTTATAGCCTCACCTGGTTCCTACTGGCTGCCCCTTCCTGCCAAGCCCCTGGGCTGCTACAGCCTCAGATGGTTCTTGCCTGGCTCCTTCCACAGTGGGAAGAACAGGGTAGCCGAGGGAATCAGAGCCAGGTCTTCTAGGTGCCCTGATGATTTGGGTGGTGCAGAGCCAAGGTTCGCTGGCTGGTATGCAGCTTTGCAGGGTGTCTACCAGACTTTCTTTGATTGGATGCATTTTGAGACACTACAGTTTTAGGTAGTTAATTGTTCTTTCTCATCAGTACTTTACTGCATGAATTGATTTTTTTTTTTTATAAGCATGTACTTTTAAGAAAACTAATAGCATTTTTACAACAGTAAAACCCAGTTAACTGGATCCATCAGCTGGACTCAGGAACCTCTTGCTGGGCCACTGTAAGGATTAGACAGTGTACCTACAACTTGGAGCTTAATGCAGACCTGGGGAAAGCCTGGGTAAATGTTTGCAGACCTAAGACTGGGGAACAGCTGTTAGGGCAGGCTCATCCAGGCTGCCTCTCTGGGCCCTTTGCTGCTTTCACTCCAACTCCTGTCTGCTCTGCCTGGTTCTTGAGGTTACAGTGGGGAGGAGGGAGGGAGGAAGGGGAATCATGAGGACAGAGGCCTCAGCAAAGGGTTGGAACGACAGGGAGGGGGCAGCTGGGTGTGTGGGGCAGACGGGAGTGGAAGAAGACAAAGACAACAGGTTGAGAAGAGTAAAGAGAGCTGGATGCCCTCTGTGTGGTTGGAGAAGCACAGGTAGGACCTGAGTTATTCTAGAGTCCCTCTTGGTTGCCATGGCAATAGCACTCTTGGGCCATGGAAAAGGACTGATTCCCTCAAGCTATGGTTTGGGACCCACCTGCTGAGTGAAAGCAGAGACTTTTATATTCAATGTAAGATGGAAACTTCTAGAAGAGGAAACACGTTGGATAGCACATGAATGTAGGTAGCAGAAGCTTCAGTGGGTGGCTGTGCAGCAGCAAGAGAGAGGTTTGGCATTCTTTTTTTTTCCTTTGAGGAACTCATTCCTTCAAGACAGGTTCTTGAGAACTGGAAGCAGTAGTGCTTGCAGTCACGGGGATAGGTTGTATTTCCTTGGAAGGAAAGGAGAATGTTCCAAATGCTGAAGCTTTTGTTCCAGCCTAACGAAAGGGTGGTGAGACATCACTTCCCTGAAGCAGAGCTAATCTAAACTTGCTTGGGGCACACTGCCCCTGGGAACCCCTGGCCCAGCCCAGTCCATTTCTTCCTTGTCCACTGCTGGCTGGAGCCTATCTTGGTGCCTGAAGGCTTGTCGCCTGCTTCTTCATGTTGCTCCTGCATCTTCAAACCAAGTCCTTCCACACTTCCCATCTCTCTGAAGCCATCTTCAGCCACATCTCTTCTTGCCTTCAGATGGAGAGCTCTCTGCTTTTCAGGGCACATGTGATTAGATTGAGCCTGCCTGGATAACCCAGGACAATTTCTTATCTGATCTGATCTCTTTTAAAATCTATAACCATAGTCACCTCTACAGGGTCCCTTTCACCATGCAGTGCAACATATTCCCAGACATCTATGGGAACCTTCTGCGCCCCATCCCCCTCCTCCATCTGCTGGTCTGGGAGGCAGCCCCACAGGCTATGGCCTCTGCAAGGGAATTTCCTGCACCACCCACCACGACCCTGCCATTAGTCTTGTAAATTGTAGCTTCTATTAGAAGGAGGAAGGGCTCTGAGCTTTCTCTCAAGATACAGTTGAGGGAATGTAACAAGCAAAATGTGTTTTGCTTTTCACTTGCCCTAAAATACAAATATAATGGATGAATTTTCCATGAGCAAATTATGAAAACCATGGCTGGGTTCATAGCATGTCTCATCTCTTTAGAGCCTGAGCTATTTGAAACATCAGGCTTGCTTCTTTAAAAAGAGACTAAAATTCAGTGCAAGGCGGCTCTGCATCTAAAAGAACACACACATGGACAGTGTGCATTGGAGGGATAAAAAGTTCCTGTCCTAGGGGACCATTCTGGTTCTCGTCGATTTCGTAATGATGAAATTCATTTAAGAGGCAGAAACCCACAAACTCAAATGCGGTCAAACTGTTGCTGAAAGTAGAGGTGACGTCCAAGGTGAAGGAAACAGAAGTCTGTGGTTTGGTAGCTGGTTTCATGATGAGTTATGTATTTCTCCAGAAAAGCTGTGCGATCAGGTACAGTTTGCTATTGGGCAGCTTCAGGAGCTAATTCAGCTGTGGTTTCATGTCTGATTTTGGTGGTGCCCTGTCTTTCTGTTCCATCCTCATGAGGTCACAATCCAACAATTTCTGGAGGGATGAGGGGAGCAGATCCCAGTTATCCATTGCTGTGTAACAATGCCCCCGCGTCCAACTTGGTGACTTAAAACCACCATAATTTTAAACCAATTCTGAGAGTTGCCCAGGGCCAGCTGGGGGAGGAGTGGGGAGCAGGGTCTTCCTGCTGCTTCCCTTGGGATCCCCATGCTAGAAGTTCATGGTCAAATCACTCGGCCAATCACATGACTGGGACATATAGTCCTCTCTTTCTCCTTGTGGCTTCAGGGCCCCTCTTTGGGGTCTCTGCAGTGGGTAGGTGGATTCCTTAAATTGAGCTTTGGCAAATTTTTTGTTGAAGGTCAGGTAGTAAATATTTTAGGCCTTGTGGCCATATGGCCTCTGTCACCAGTACTCTGTAGCAGAAGCAGCTACAGACAATGCATAAATGCATAGGCTTGGTCTGTTACAATAAAACTTCATTTACAAAAACAAATGGGGAGTGCGGGTTTAGTGGGGGCCATAGTTCGCTGCCCGCTTTCTTACATGGTCACCCGGGACTCCTGAGAACACAAAAGAAGATGCCCATGGGTCTGATTAGGCTTGGGCCCAGCTCTGCAACAGCTTGCCTAGATGTGGGGGTTCTGCAGACATGAGGGGAGTAGGCTTCCCAGGCATCACTAGGAGGCATGCTCTCACAGGGGCAGGGAGATGCAAGGGTCCACTTTGGTGACTGAGTATAAAGAAACAGTGATATGTGCAGTCCTCATATTTAAATCAAGGAACAGAATTTACCTTTTGAATGACCATTTCCTAGGCCTGTGGTGTGTGTTGCTTACTGTGAGCTGCTAGAATGAAAACTCCAGGGCTGATGATTCTCTGGTAAGTGCTACACCACGAAGATAAAGGAAGGAACCTTGGGTCACCTGGTTTTGTGGTGAGAGGCTGTCCTCCCTGCCCCTTCCTCTAGCTGATTACTTTTGTACTTGGATACAGGAAATAGAAACACTAGGAGACAGTTATGTTCAGAGGTTGCAGCCATCCGGGCCGCCCTGACAATCTCATTCTGTTGTGGTCCAGATGGGCCTCACCTGTGTTCTGCCTCCTCCTGTTTTGCCTCTGTTACTCAGGTGCCGCGAGCTAGCGTGTGGGTTACAGGGTGTCTGCAGCGTGGCTCTTAGAGTGCTGAGGGCCTCTAGGCTCATGGGGTATGCCAGCTGTTGGAAGGTGGGGAGGGAAGCCCCTGACTCTTGCCCAGACTGTTTCTTAAGTGTCACCCAGTCTGCTTCCAGCTGTCCCTCCACTGCAGAGCTGTCAATACACTTGGTTTTATATCATATGGATCATATGGCAGCATAAATGTCTAACTGCTCCTCACTCCCTGAATACAGCCTCTGTCTGAGGCTGGTGGTCCAGGCCCTCCGAATCCCCACTTCACCCACTTTTCCATCCTCCCAGTGCACATTGTCGCTGCCCTGGACTCTGGCATTTCCCAAGAAGCCCTGGACCCTCCTGCCTTCCCACATTTACTTCAAGTCTCAGTCACTTCATCCATTTGAAGACGATTCTCCAAATCCCAACCTAAATGCCCCTTCTTCCAGGAAGTCCTCCCTAGTTGGATCAAATGCTCCTTCCTGAAAGAACCCTAGCACAAAGAAGAAAGAAAGAGAGAAAGAAAAAGAGGAAAAGCAGATCCTAGATATTTTACTGAAACATATCCTGGACGCTCCATGAGTACGTTCACACAAAAACTTATTTGAACCCATTTACCTTCATGGAGTGCAAGAAAGCATACCCCCAAATCCTAAAGTAATAATTTCTGAAGCTTAATGATTCATCTCTTGCCTGGTGAGCAATTTTGTGCCTAGCAGAAGAGTTTCTGAAGTGGGTTCCCAAGTTGCTGATTGTCACTGATGATCAAGCATCTAAATTCCATGCTGCTCTTTAATTTTCCCAAACTATCTTATAGATCAACATTAAGTATTTTTTAAAACAAACAAACCAGAAAGGCAGATGGATCTCCTTTGTCTGGCAAAGGAGCCATTTTGCTTTCCTTGTAGCTATAAAATAAGGTTAAGAAGGCCTCTTGGCCTGGGGTTACGGAGTACATAAACTCCTGTTTTTGCTTTTTGTATACAGAGGTTTGGGCAGATGGCAGCCCCTCCTGCTGAGAGTCAGGTGGAGGCAGAGATGGGAGTCAGGCTCTAGTGGAAGGGAGAGTCCCTGCTGCCTACTGTTTGGAGTGAGGACAAGCTCTCAGGGTGACGGGGGAAGGGACTTCCTACACTCGTGGGGCACTGGTAAACATGAAGTAGGATGGCCTGGTGATCTCAGGTGAAACAACAGTACAAAGGGGTCCTGAGACCTAGGGATCAGCCTGGACCCACATCCTTCCCCAGATCACCCTCCCACCCCACTGGCTTGCCCTGCATTCTCTGCATCTCCCCTCCCTGTGTCCACCTGACTCAGCCAGAGGACTCGCACGCTTCTTCAGATTTACCCCAGTGGAAGGATGGTGTTCACAGGAGAGCTTCAGGTTGGGGACAAACTTTACTGATGCTCTGAGGACCTGTCACAGTGGTTTTTTTCAAAATGTGGATTGGAATCCGTGAATGGGCCATGAAATTGATTTGCGGACTGTGATTGATTTTTTAAAAATTGGGCAAGTGAACCAAATAGATATTTTTCCCAAAAAATATATACAAATGGCCAACAAGTACAGGATAAAATATGCAACATCACAAGTCATTAGGGAAATGCAAATCAAAACCACAATGAGATAACACCTCATGCTTGTTAGAACAACCATCATTAGCAGGACAAGCGAGAACAAATGTTGGTAAGGACGTGGGGAAAAGGAAACCCTTGTGCACTGTTGGTGGGTTTGTAAATTGGTGCAGCCACTATGGAAAACAGAGAGTCATTGAAAAATTAAAAATAGAAGTACTACATGATCCAGCAGTTGCACTTCTGAGAATATATCCAAAGGAAACAAAAACACTAACTTAAGATATCTGCACTCTTATGTTCATTGGATCATTTTATACAAAAGCCAAGACATTGAAACATCCTAAATATCCACTGGTGGATGAGTGGATAAAGACATTGTGGTATATATATATATACACATAAAACACACAGTGGAGTATTAGTCATAAAAAAGAAAGTCCTGCCCTATGCTACAACATGGATAGACCTTGGTGGCATTATGCTAAGTGAAATAAGTCAGACAGAGAAAGACAGATATTGTATGATCTCACTTACACATGGAATCTAAAAGTAAAAAAACGCCAAAAACCCAAACTCAGGAAAAGAGATCAGATTTGTGGTTTCCAGAGGTAGGTTGTTGGGGGAGGGGGAATTGAAGCAAGGTGGTAGAAGGTAGAGGTTTCTAGTTATAAGGTAAGTAAGTGTTAGGGATGTAATGTACAACATAGTGAGTATAGCTAACGCTGCTGTATGGTATAGAGGGAAGTTAAGGAGTCGGTCCTGAGAGTTCTCATCACAAGGGCAAAACATTTTTTTTTTTCCTTTTTCTTGTATCTTTATGAGGTGAAGGAGGCTAGATAAATTTATTATAGTAACCATTTCACAACATATGCAAGTCAAAACATTCCATTATATCTCTTAAACTTCTACAGTGATGTATGTCAATTATATCTCAATGAAACAGGGGACAAATGAAGCAAATTAAAAAAATAGACTGCCTAATGGTAAGCTTTTTGTCTTAACATTTTCTACTTTCTCCATCATTATCCCTATTGTATGATATCAAAATATCTGTCTGGAAAGGACGTAGTCTTAGACTGTGTACCTCGAGATGCTTGCTTCTCTCACTTTCTCTGCTATCTCTTCTCTCTTGGGTTCCCTCCCCTCTAGTTCCTCGAATGGGCAGACTTGGACCTCTGACTCTCTCCTTCCGTGCTGTGCTCAGGGCTCCTTCCAGTGCCGTCTTTCCCGTTCTACTTCTGCTGTTCACCTGCAGATCCCCCAGTCCCACCCTTACTGGGAGGCCAGCCCGTGTGTTCATCCTCACGCCTGCCCCTTGGATGCCCCACAGGGGTCTGCCTCTGAGCATCACTTCTCTTTGGTCATCCTGCTTCCCCACCTTGCCTTCTCTTGCTTGGTAAGTGGTCCAAAATATCCATCAAGTTGCCTGCACCTAAACCTAGACTTCTCCATCTCCACTGAATCCTCACCAAATAGTCTTTCCCTTCTTTGGGCCCCTCACGGAGTACATCCTCATCAGTCTTCTCCAGCCCGGCCTTGGCTTAGACCAAGATCACTTCTCTGATGCAGGATGTGGGCTGCCACACTGGCCTCCTTTCCTCCAGTTTCATCCCCCAGCAGCACTGCAGAATGCCTCAAGGCAACTATATTTCAAGAAAAGAGTTAAAAAAAACCAGAAGTAAATGGTCATGACATCTGTTGCTTACTTGGAAATGACTTGGTAAACAAACACACCCCTCATATCATGCCCACAAAAATAGATACAGGCAAATGCAAGCTGTTGTTGAATCTAGGCTCACATAGTCTTTGGGTATGATTTTTCCACTTTTCTCTCTGAAAATGTAAGATAATACAATATTGAAGGAAAAATAAAATGCAAACTAAACCTGCTGCTCCTAGAACTGAAGACCTCCAGAGAGAGACCTTGAGGTTCTAATGCCTTAGCTTGGGCTGGCCTGGCCGGCCCTGCCGACAGCCTCACCTTTCTGCCCCTCGGGTCTGCCTCGCTCTGCCCCTCCCTTGGGCCTGAAATCACACGGCTGCTATTTCTGCCAGGCCTTTGTCTGCACCGTTTTCTCTGCCTCGAGTGCCCATCTTCAATCACACTCCCAACTGGGTGAGGTGCCCTCACATTGACCCACAAAAGGTTTGCTTCTCAGAAAAGGTTAGACATTCGGTTCCATAGACTGGAAACTTTTGGAGGCCTGTATTATGTCCCCAGTGCCCAGCACATGTGTGGTCTAGAGCAGATGCTCAACGTGCTTGCAGCAGGAGTGAAACTCTACTTTACACTTGGCTGTGGTCTGGGGAAATAGATGACCGGACTCAAGAATCTGCTTCCCTGGGTATTCTGAAAAGCCAGGCTGGCTCGGGGATAGCAGTGAGGTGCTGCCAAGGTCTCTGGAGCTGGGAGCGATACGCAGCCAGAATCTTCTGGAAGTGATTTAGGGCCCCAGTCTTCCCCTGAGTTGGGTAAAACAAGTCTGGACTGGAAAGAGTAACAGAAAAGCTTTCAGATACCTCTCACCATTCTGAGTTTGAGGGGTGGGGACTGCCTTAAGGCTTGATATGACTATGGGGCTTTATTTGTATTGCTGAGTAAAAGACAATTTTTATGTGGTGTGTCAACAAGGGAAAACTTGAAGACCTTGTGTTTATTGGCAAGTAAGTTGGACTGCACTGGAGCTGAAGGACATGTTTGTACATAGATGGACGGATGGAAGATGGATGGATGGATGAGTGGATATGTGTAGATCTAGCTGTATCCAGATATTTTGGTTCCTATAAAATCAGAGAGGATATCTTACCTACTGACTTGCGTCCCAGCCCTTCAAATGTCCATGGGCCTGAAAATCAACTCTAAATTTTTTGCCAGAAATATTCACCCTGCGGCAGATTCAGGGTTCAGCCTGCCGAGTCTCACTCTGGAGACAAGTGCCCAGGCTTAGTTTTCCAAAGGTAATTATTTTGTTACGATTCCATTTCATGATGGAATAAGTGCAAGCACATTGCAAGAGTTCCCCTTTTGGTGTTTAGGCAGGTCAAGGATATAGTCATTGTATTGAGACTGTGTTTCCTGTTGGCTTGGTTTCTGAAATGTGAGTGGTTAGGTTTGTGGGGCTGAAAGTTAGGGATACTAGGATATCTTAGCTCACCACCTGTGGCTTATACAAGTACACCGATGAACAACCGATGGGAAATATCCAGCTATAGGCCCAGGAATAAAGAAGTGAGTCTGATTCCATGGTCTCCTTCATGATGTGGGATGGAGCCTGGAAACAGGAGGCTGTGGACTGGAAGAGAAGAAGATGGTTCAGAAGGAAAGGATTATGTGGATGTCCAAGGAGCCAGGGTTTTAGGCAGGAGACAGGAGAAATGGTCTGGAAGGTGTGTAGTTAGTTTTCTATGTCAGTTGGCTAAAGTACCAGCTACTCAATTAACCTAGGTGCTGCTGTGGAGGTATTGGGTAGATGTAATTAATGTCAACTGTCAGTCAACTTTAAGAAGATTGTCCTTGATGGTGTGGATGGGCCTCATCCAATCCATTGAAATGGGCCTTAAAAACTGAGATTTCCCAAAGAATAAGAAATTCTGTTTCAGTCTCATCTCCTGATTGAGTTTCCAGCCTCTCACCTGCCTTACAGATTGAAGACTTACCAGCCCCCACAAGCCTGTGAACTAATTCCTTGAAATAAATCTCTTTACATGCTCATATATATAAAAATCTCTCTCTCTATTGTGTGTGTGTGTGTGTGTGTGTGTGTGGCTCTGAATATCTATGGTGGTGGTGGTGGTTTAGTTGCCAACTTGTATCTGACGCCTCTTGTGATTCCATGGACTATGGCCCACCAGACTCTTCTGTTCATGGGATTTCCCAGGCAAGAATACTGGAGTGGGTTGCCATTTCCTTCTCCAGGGGATTTTCCTGACCTGGAATTTTACCTGTGTCTCAAATCTGGGTTGGCAGATGGATTCTTTACCACTAGTGCCACCTGGAAAGTCCCATATATATCTGTAGATAGATATAAATGATATAGAAATAGATCCAGATGTAATAAGTAGATCCCCTATTTACTTTGTTTCTCTGAAGCACCCACACTGATTGGAGAGAGAGTGAGGATCAAAGAGGAAGTGGTACCCAGAACACACTAAAGGATGGTCTGAATTTGAGAGGTCTGCAGAGAAAACAGTCCCTTTCCCTGAACAGACATACCCTTTCTTGGCCCCAACCCTTCACACACGTCTTCTCTTTGCAGTTTGCCTACACTTCACCCTGTGATCAGCCAGTGAGCTCTTTCTACAGTACAGTGCCATGCTCCAGAGTGGACAGATTTCAGTTAAAAGACACAGTGTAGTGTCCTTTCCCCCTTGCCCCGACCTCTTAGCCTGCTTATTGAGACCCAGTTCCAGTGCTGGTCCCCAGGAGACTTTTCCTCATCCCTCGACGGCCACGCTCCCTCTGTGGCAGCCCAGCCCCCTGCCTGTCCTGTTCTGGCACCCATTACCGTATTACCATTGGTGGTTCATGTGTCTCCCTCATCCTCAGCTCCACTGAGTTTAGAAGTTTAGAACTTCCTCTAGAAGTTTCCTGACTGATTCCGTAACGCCTTCCCATTCTCTCTAGCACACTTCTATGCCAGTGACTGCAACATCTACTGACTCCCTTTGAATAAAGGAGTACATTTTCCTTCACAGACTATAAACATTTAAAAAGTAGAAATTGATCTCACTTGTTGCAGTCAAATATGCTTTTTATGCTACAGTGACAAGTAGCCCCAAGGTTCTTAGCCGCTTCATATGGCTCATGCCGCGTATCCACCATGGGTTAACAGGAGACTTTGTTCATTGTGATAGTCACTCATCACTTAGGCTGATGGGACAGCTACTGCTTCAGTGCTGCTATCACCAGGGAGAGGTCAGGAAGGATCAGGAAGTGCCATCTTAGCATGTGCTCAGGGTGAGAGCTAAGGATACTTGACGACCAGCTTTCATCCCTTCTTACTTGGTTGGATTCTAGGGACCAGTGTAGTACCTGCAATTCCCAACCAAACCCATCCATGGGCATCTCACAAGCAGAAACTGAAATGACTCGTCTGTGTGGCCCAGAACATCTAGCAAAATGTCACTTCATAAACGCGCCATCAATTGGTAACTAACTAAATGGTAAAAAGGACTTGCAAACATCTTGGCTACATCATAGGTTTCTGAGATGTAAGTGACTGTTGAGGGTCTATACTGTGAGCGAGCCTAATTTGCATCGGTGTTTTCAGAGCATGGTGAAGTGGACAGAGTTGGAGCTTTGCATCACACTTCTACTCTTTCTACCTGGGGGCTGTTGCTCACTGCTTAGCTGCTTGAACTTCAGTCATCAACCATAAGGAAGGGTGTTCCCAACGTGACACTTCTGCTCTGGTCACTGATGGGCTGGAGGCTATCCTGAAGCCACTACTACTGCTCAGGAGCTCAGGGATCCACGCTCCAGCAACTGCCATCAAAAGCTCCCCAGTGCTGTGGACTGCAGCTGCCTGTAGTTACGGCTGGAGTTGTGCTTGTACAGATGCTGTCGTGAGATGCTGTGTGAATTTTCTGAGGTGGTCAGAACAAAGTACCATAAATGGGGCAACTTAAAACCACCGACATTTCTTCTTCTGCAGTTCTGGAGACCAGAAGTCAGAAATCAAGTTGCCGGCAGGGCCATGCACTCTCTGAAGTCTCAGGGAAGGTAAGTGTCCTTCCTTGCCTCTTCCAGTTTGTGATTGCTGCTGGCAATCCTTGGCATTCCTTGGCATCACTCCAATCCCTGTCTTCACAGTCACATGGTGTCTTCTTGTAGTTCTGGGTCCAAATTTGCCTCTTCACATAAGAACACTGATCCTAGTGGGTTAAGGGCCAACCCTAGTTGAGCATGACCTTGTCTTAACTTGAATATATCTAAAGACCCTATTGCCAAGTAAGGGCATATACACAGGTTCTGGCTGGACATTAATTTTGAAGGGGACACTTTTCAACCCAAATAAAGGTTTTTTTCAGGAGTGGAACAAAAGGGTCTTTTCCTTCCCCTTTCCTTGTGATCTCCCGCAAATGGTTCATCAGGAAGCCAGCTGGTAGGGTGTCAGGACAGGTCATCTGCAGACTAAACTCCCATTAGCTACAGAGAGGGGCACAGAAGGATGGAAGGGGCTGAAAGTCAACAGGTAAGTTCTTGGCCTGAGTGATGCCAGGAACAGAGACCATGATCTTTTGCTTAGCTCCATGCCTAAGGTATCAGAAGAAAGCCCATTTCCAGCGTGAGAGCATTTTCTCAGCAAGACGACTTCTGGGTGCCCCTGATAAGAGGCTCAGTGTGTTACCTGAACAAGAGCGCTGAATTGTTTCATAAGCACTTTGCATGTATCCTTTCCTCTGCCCTTCACGCATGTCAGCATGTATATATCTTCTCAAGACTTGGTCCACAGTTCTGTCTGTGGCTCTGTGGACACATTGCAGAGCAGGGCCTCAATTCAGTACTTGCTGGCTTCCTGATCTATCTGAGAAACGACTCTGCTGAGCAACTTGTCCTATTGTCAAGTGAGCTCTGCTTCATGTCTTCAAGCTCCCTAAGTGTCTGGAATACATGAAGATCTGGAAATTGTAGAGGAGTGATACAAGAGCAAACACTGCATACTTACACTATACAGGAGTCAGAATGAAAGCTGACCCCCAGAGCCATGACTACAGCATTGTATCTATTACTTTTCTGTCATGTAAATAATCGATACTCATTTAAAAAACTAAAATACATGAAAACTCAGAAATGAAAATTAAAACCATGCTTAATATAATGATGCTTCCCTCCTATCCCAAGGTGATTTTCCAGCACTTGGTAATTTAAAAAAAAGAAAAAAAAAGCAAGCATATAGAAACAAAACTGCCCCTTGGGGAAAATAGCTGGGATCCGCTGACAGTTAATGGAAAGCAACAAAGAGATCCAACTGGAAAAGTGTTAGAGGGGCCCAGAAATGGTCTTTGGAAAAAATAATATAAATTTTAAATATAAATTTTATGAGTAATTTTAGAACTTCAAAGATATGGCAATGAACTAGGACTCTTAAGAAAATAGTAAGTGATATACTCATCCAGATTCACTTAGGAATACAATTGATTATCTAAAAGGAAATTGGAATTCAAAAAGAACTTCTGAGCCACTAAATCAGTGTCACTAAAATGCA
>SJYQ01045348.1:260883-313190 GCA_006410935.1 Redunca redunca
AATGTTGTGCTAGTTTCAAGTGTATAGCAAAGTAATTCATATATGGTGTGTATACTCTTTTCAAATTATTTTCCATTATAGGTTATTATATGATAGTGAGTATAGTTCACTGTGCTATAGCTCCTTCTTCTTTACCTATCGTATTTATAGTAATGTGTATATGTTAATCCCAAGTTCCTAATTTATGCCTCTTCTCCCCATCCACTTTGGAAACCATAAGTTTTTTTTCTATGTCTGTGAGTCTATTTCTGTTTTATAAATATTCATTTGGATCTTTTTTTAGATTCCACTTATAAGTGATATCATATGATATTTGTCTTTCTGTGTCTGTCTGACTTCACATAATATGATAATCTCTAGGTCCATCCATGTTCTGTCAAATGACATTCTTTTGTCTTTTTTATGGCTGAGTAGTAGTCCATTGTGTACGTGTATGTGTGTGTGCATGTGTACAGACACCACATCTTTTTCATATATTCATTGTGTGTTTTGTTTTCCACTTGGAGGAGATGCCCTTCTGATCTTCATTTCCAGAGTTGGTTTTAGCTAATTTTCTGCATGTTTTTAACAAGGTTTCTGTAAGAATCCTATAGTTAGAAGTGAAAACTGCAGAAAAGCACCACTTGTAGCTCCCTCTTGGCCATAGCTCCCCCTTGGCCACAGACCCCCTTGGCCATACTATGAACAAGGCAGTGAGGGAAATCAGATAAAGAGAAAATACAGTCCCTATGAAAACATCAAGATCATATTTCAGAAAAATAGAACAAAAATTTCTGAAAGTTAACAGACCCATAAAAGGCCCATAATAGTGAGTGAAATCAATCCTGAGAAAAAGTAACAAACCTGGAGTTATCACACTCCCTGATTTCAAACTATATTAAAAAGCTATAGTCATCAAAACAGCATGGAGCTGGCAGAAATACAGATTCATAAATCAGTAGAACAGACTATGAACCTAGAAATAAACCATGCATGCATGGAAAAAGGACCAAACAATATAAAATTGTGAAAGGATAGTCTCAATAAATGTTGGGAAAACTAGATAGCCATGTTTAAAAAAATCAAAATAGACTGCTAACTCACACCATACACAAAAATCAACTAAAAGTTTACATTACAAGCTTGAAAGTAAGACCTGAAACTGTAAAACTTTTGGAAGAAAGCATAAGCAGTACATTTTTTGACTTTCATCTCAACAATATTTTTCAGGATATGTGTCCTCAGGCAAGGGAAACAAAAGCAAAAACAAACAAATGGGACTATATCAAACTAAAAAGCTTCTGCACAGCAAAGGAAACCATAAACAGAATGAAAAGTCTACCTATCAAATGGAAGAGTATATTTGCAAATGATATATTCAATGAGGGGTTAGTAGCTAAAATATATAAAAACTTGTACAACTCAACAACAAATAAACAACTTGATTAAAAAATGGGCAGAATAGATGAATAGACATTTTTCCAAAGAAGATGTACAGATAAACAAGCCCACAAGAAAGATGTTCAGCAACACTAATTGTTAGAAAAATGAACACTTGGCTGAGATATCACCTCAAACCTGTTAGAACGGCTATTATCAAAAAGCCAAGAAATACCAAGTTCTGATGGGTCCCTTCAGATACTGTTGGTGGGAATATAAATTGGTGTAATGACTGTGAAAAAGTATGAAGTTTCCTTAAAAAATTAAGAATAAAACTACCTATGATTCTATGTCTCTTTTCTGAGTATTTTTCCAAAAAGTATGAAAACACTAATCTGAAAAGATATATGCACCCATATTCACTGTGGCAATTACAACAGCCAAGTTGTGAAAACAATTTAAGTGCCCATCAGTGAATGAATGGATACAAAAAATGTGAGAAAGATAGATATTGTAGATAATATAGTATAATATATATTATACATACATTACATTACCACTGTATGACACAATTGACTTCATTTGTATTAACTGTTAAAATCTGATATGATTTTAGACTTATATAAATGTAGCAAAAATAGATCAGAGTGACTGTATATTCTTTACCCAGTTTCTCCTAAGGTCAATGGGCACGACACTATGAACTAAACCACAGACTTTATTCGGCCCTCCCCATTTACCCATATTGTGCTTAGTTCTTTCTCCTTCATTCCCTCCAATCTGTGACAGTTCCTCAGTGTTTCCTTGTCTTTCACTTCCTGACACTTTTGTTGTTTTGAAGAGTGCCAAACAGTTATTTTGTAGGACGTCCCTCAGTTTGGATTTGTTGGTCATTTCCTATGATTTGATTGAAAGATATCTTGTCTTTGTCTGGGCAGCATGTCAGGGGTACATAATGTTGCTATGTGTTATTATTGGTGGAGTTAACCTTGGTCATTTGGTTAAGGAAGTGTCTCAGCCTGGATGGCCTAGGCTGTCCAATGGAAAGAAGTAAACTACCTAGGTAATTTTAAATGTTCTACTAGAAAATTTATTAAAATGTTCATATATATGTAAATAATATCTAAAATTCAATTTAAATATGTAAATATTTTAATAGAAAAATATACAAAAGAAGCCAGTGAAATTGATTCTTTTGTTGCAATAAAATTTGAAAGTGAAAGTGAAGTCGCTCAGTCGTGTCCGACTCTTTGCAACCCCGTGGACTGTAGCCCACCAGGCTCCTCCGTCCATGGGATTCTCCAGGCAAGAATACTGGAGTGGGTTGCCATTTCCTTCTCCAGGGGATCTTCCCGACCCAGGGATTGAACCCAGGTCTCCTTCATTGCAGGCAGACACTTTAACCTCTGAGCCACCAAGCATAATATAAAATGTGCCATTTTAGTCCTTTTTTAAAGTATATAGCTCTGTGGCATTAAATACGTTCATACTGTTGCAACCAACAACACCATCCTTCTGTAGAACTTCTTTCATCATCCCCAACTGAAACTCTGTACCTCACTCATCTCCTCTTTAACTACTAACCTCTATTCTACCTTCTGTCTCCATGAATTTGACTACTTTAGTTGCTTCATCTAAGCAGAATAATATAGTATTTATCCTTCTGCTTCTGACTTCTTTCATTAACATATTGTCCTCAGGGTACATCCAAGTGGGGAACATGTGCCAGAATGTCCATCTTTTTTAAGATGGATTAATATTCCATTGTCTGGATATTCTATATTTTCTTCATCTATTCATCCCTTGATGTGAAATTGATTTTAATAATACATTTTATTAAACCCCATGTATCCTGAGAAACCTGAATGCAAATCAAGAAGAAATAGAACTGGATATGAACAACTGACTGGTTCAAAATTGGGAAAGAGATATGTCAAGGCTGTATGTTGTCACCCTGCTTATTTAACTTATATACAGAGTACATCACGTGAAATGCCAGGCTAGATGAATCACAAGTCAGATCAAGATTGCCAGGAGAAATACCAATAACCTCAGATATGCAGATGACACCACCTTAATGGCAGAAAGTGAAGAGGAACTAAAGAGTTTCTTAATGAAGGTGAAAGAGGAGACTGAAAAACCTGGCTTAAAACTCTACATTCATTAAACAAAGATCATGGCATCTGGTCCCATCACTTCACAGCAAATAGGTGGAGAAAAATAGAAACAGTGACAGATTTTATTTTCTTGGGCTCCAAATTCACTGTGGATGGTGACTGCAGCCATGAAATTAAAAGTTTCTTGCTCTTTGGAAGAAAAGCTATGACAATCTAGACAACATATTGAAAAGCAGAGACATTGCTCTGCCAACAAAGGTCTGTATATTAAAGTTATGCTTTTTCCAGTAGTCATGTATAGATGTGAGAGTTGGACCATAAAGAAGGCTGGAGCACCAAAGAATTCATGCTTTTAAACTGTGGTGCTGGAGAAGACTCTTGAGAGTCTCTTGGACAGCAAGGAGATCAACTCAGCCAATCTTAAAGGAAATCAACCCTGAATATTCATTGGAAGGACTAATACAGAAGCTGAAGCTCCAATACTTTGGCCACCTGATGTGAAGAGCTGACTCATTGGAAAAGACCCTGATGCTGGGAAAGATTGAAGGCAAGAAGAGAAGGGGATGACAGAGTATGGAATGGTTGATGGCATCACTGACTCAAGGGACATGAGTTTGGGCAAACTCCGGGAGATTGTGAAGGACAGGGAAGCCTGCTGCTGCTGCTGCTGCTAAGTCGCATCAGTCGTGTCCGGCTCTGTGTGACCCCATAGACGGCAGCCCACCAGGCTCCCCCATCCCTGGGATTTTCCAGGTAAGAACACTGGAGTGGGTTGCCGTTTCCTTCTCCAATGAAGGAAAGGGAAAAGTGAAAGTGAAGTTGCTCAGTCGTGTCTGACTCTTCGCAAACCCCATGGACTGCAGCCTACCAGGCTGCGTGGGACAATCCATGGGATCACAAAGAATCGGACATGACTCAGTGACTGAACAACAGCAACAAAATCGTGCACATAATCAATGTAAATGTCATTGATGAGATTTTCCACATTGTTCGTTTTATACAAGTCTTTGTGTCCTGACACGTACATCTGGAGCACATCCTCATTAAGGTACACATAGTCACATGTGGCCAGTGACTACTGCACAGGCACTCTGGTTCTAGATTCTCTTGACTGAGCACTCCCTCTTGGAAATTACACTGGGATCCACATTGGAGGGTGCGGTCTCCAGTTGGGCAGCACCTCTGCATGGCTTCTAGAATTCAGCGAAGGTGAATAGGATGGATCCACGTCAGCCTCCACTCTCCTCCCCAGAAGGCAGGGGCTGAGAGGTTAACACCTACATTGCTTAGTTCTCATGCACCTGGGGTTCCAGAGGTACTCTTGGAGCATTAGAGGCAGAAATGAAGTGGGCTGTCATTTTTGCTGGCCAGCAGGGAAGGAGTTAGTTTTCTGTGGCAATCTTGGTGAAGGTCACCTTGTCTGGCACTGGCTCCCTGGGGTCACAGGCAGGATGCTGCCCATCTTGTGAGTGCAGACAATGGTACGTGCAGTGTGTCTGGGCCCTGGCAGCCTTTGTTGAGGCTTCCAGGTGGGGCAGTGTGCTCTGGCTCTTACTGTCAAGGGGCCATCAGCTCCCTTGCCAGGCTAGGTTAGGCAGCATGCTTCTAGATGCCATCCCACCAACTCTGTCATACATCTATGTCAACCTCAGGTGGTTTGAGAGAACTTTGCAATGCAGAGAGACACCTGTTACGGGTGGAATGTTTGTCACCCAAATTCACATATTGAAATCCAGAGATCAAATTGCCAACATCCACTGGGATCATGGAAAAAGCAATAGAGTTCCAGAAAAACATCTATTTCTGCTTTATTGACTATGCCAAAGCCTTTGACTGTGTGGATCACAATAAACTGTGGAAACTGCCTCTTGAGAAATCTGTATGCAGGTCAGGAAGCAACAGTTAGAACTGGACATGGAACAACAGACTGGTTCCAAATAGGAAAAGGGGTACGTCAAGGCTGTATATTGTCATGCTGCTTATTTAACTTATATGCAGAGTACATCATGAGAAACGCTGGACTGGAAGAAGCACAAGCTGGAATCAAGATTGACGGGAGAAATATCAATCACCTCAGATATGACACCACCCTTATGGCAAAAAGTGAAGAGGAACTAAAAAGCCTCTTGATGAAAGTGAAAATGGAGAGTGAAAAAGTTGGCTTAAAGCTCAACATTCAGAAAACGAAGATCATGGTACCTGGTCCCATCACTCCATGGGAAATAGATGGGCAAACAGTGGAAACAGTGTCCGACTTTATTTTTGGGGGCTCCAAAATCACTGCAGATGGTGACTGCAGCCATGAAATTAAAAGATGCTTACCCCTTGGAAGAAAAGTGATGACCAACCTAGATAGCATATTGAAAAGCAGAGATATTACTTTGCCGACTAAGTTCCATCTAGTCAAGGCTATGGTTTTTCCTGTGGTCATGTATGGATGTGAGAGTTGGACTGTGAAGAAGGCTGAGCACTGAAGAATTGATGCTTTTGAACTGTGGTGTTGCAGAAGACTCTTGAGAGTCCCTTGGACTGCAAGGAGACCCAACCAGTCCATTCTGAAGGAGATCAACCCTGGGATTTCTTTGGAAGGAATGATGCTAAAGCTGAAACTCCAGCACTTTGGCCTCCTCATGCGAAGAGTTGACTCATTAGAAAAGACTCTGATGCTGGGAGGGGTTGGGGGCAGGTAAAGAAGGGGATGACCGAGGATGAGACGGCTGGATGGCATCACTGACTCGATGGACGTGGTTCTGAGTGACCTCCAGGAGATGGTGATGGACAGGGAGGCCTGGTGTGCTGCGATTCATGGGGTCGCAAAGAGTTGGACACGACTGAGCAACTGAACTGAACTGAATTGAACCCCCTGGTGTAATGACGTGTATGTGTGTGTTAGTTTCTCAGTCATGTCCAACCTTTGTGACCCCATGGATTGTGGCCCACCAGGTTCCTCTGTCCATGGAATTCTCCAGGCAAGAATACTAGAGTGGGTTTCCATTTCCTTCTCCACAGTGTGATGATATTGGGAGGTAATTTGGGTTAGCTGAGATTGCAAGGGTGGACCTCCACCCGCATCCCTGTGGGATTACTGCCTTTATAAGAGTCACGAGAGAGTGTGCTTCTCCTCTCTGCCTGATCGCAGACTTCCAGCCTCCAGAACTGTGAAAAGTAAATTTCTGCTGTTGATAAGCACCTCAGTCTGCGAGGATTTGTTATAGCAGCCCAAACAAACTAACACAGTACCTTCTCCAGGCTTTAAGTTACATATCTGCACAGGAGGTGGACAGCTTCATCAAAATACTGAGAAGACTATGGTATTTCACATACACTTGCCTGCTCTGTATAATGATCTGGGTTGCACTTACTATTAAAATATGCCTGTTTTGCTGAGGAAGCTTGTGTCACTAAATAGATGATAAACCTAATACTCAAACTTCTGTCTGACTTCCTGTGGGGAGCTTCTTCAATTACACATGGTTAATATCAGATCATAATTGAATTTTATAATAAACTGGGGAGAAAGAAGAGCTTCAGAGAGAGTCTAACTCATGCCAACTGGGAAAATTGATGAAATAGATGGAAAGAAAGTTGATTATGGATTTAGAAGGACATTAATATTATGGAAGATGCTTAAAGGACAATTTTTTTTCTATAAATTATAAAGCAATTTAGGAAACTGATCCATACATATTTTAGGAATAAATTTTTTCTTTTAGGTGAAATGATAATTTGTGCTTCTTATTTCCTTGCTGTCAATCACATAACGGAGTTATCTTGGTATTTTATTTAAAAGGGAAACATATAAGTCAGACTTAAGTGTCTCACGATTGTGCTGTGGAGTCTCTTGAGACATAAGCACAGTCTAAACAGTCCCACTAATGTAATATTTATTCTAATGCAAACCCTGTAATGATAGCAGGGACATCACTTTGGACACTGAGAGTGAGCATCAGCATAGTTGAACTTGACAAAAATTTTAGTGATGCTTGTAAAGCATAAAAATTCATGAGACACAGCTTGGGCTATAGGAAAGAGAGGCTCTATGCCATGGCCTATCCCTCCAGACATATATAAACACACACATGAACATGTGGACAGACATATATGCCCATATACACATTTACATACTTACATATGCATGTACTCACACATCTATGGGCACACACAAGTACCCATACATAAACACATATACAAGTGAGATACAAACATATACGCACATTACACATTTATCCACGTACACTCATGTACACACACAAATGCACTTACATAAGCACATATACACATATTACATGAGCATGCACACATATAACCACAAATGTACATATATAAGCATATGCACATGTAAGACACAAATACACACATATCATTGTGTAGTTTGAGGAGTGTGTGTGTTTGTTTTGTGTACCTATAGACAGCTGTATTTAAGATTTAAATTTACCTAGGAGAAGGCAATGGCACCCTACTCCAGTACTCTTGCCTGGAAAATCCCACGGACGGAGGAGCCTGGTAGGCTGAAGTCCATGGGGTCGCTGAGGGTCAGGCACAACTGAGCGACTTCACTTTCACTTTTCACTTTCATGCACTGGAGAAGGAAATGGCAACCCGCTCCAGTATTCTTGCCTGGAGAATCCCAGGGATGGGGGAGCCTGGTGGGCTGCCGTCTATGGGGTCGCACAGAGTCAGACACGACTGAAGCGACTTAGCAGCAGCAGCAAGGACTATGTTGATCCTGGCCCATACTGAAGGAGGAAGCTTCTAGGCTTTAGCTTGGAATTTGAAGCTGGTCACAGGACAGGCTGTGATTGCAGCCACAGCTCTGAGTGCTGTGTGTTCAATTTAGTCATCACAGTGGCTCCGGGAAGTAGACCACTACATCATCATCTCACTGTTACGGCCATGAGGTCTAGTGAGGCTCCACAGTGTATTCTGAGTCACACAGCGAGCAGGGATGTGGGCTCTGAGCCCCTAACCTGCTTAGTTCAGCTGCTTCCAAACCCTAACCTTAGAGTCTGGGGCTTTCTGCTTAGAGCTGGGAACAGGTCTGTGTCCCATGAGCTACGTGGTGCCTTTATAATTTACTTTCAAAATATCCTGCTCTCTGAAAAAGAGCTGCTTAGAATGTAGCTGTGAGATCAAATTTTTCCTTGAAGAAAATATTGCCTGGGAATTGGGACAAGTTGTCCAGTGAAAGCTGTGCAAATCTGTATTGCTGTGTTTCTGGGCACCACACCTGGCCCATTCTCAGGTGCAATATGTATTTGTGTTTCAATTCTTTGTTTAGGCTGAGAATCTGCTTAGAAGAAGCATATACTTTCAGTGGTACCAAAAGAGAGCCCACAGAACAAGGAATGTAAAGCATAGCTGAAAGGGAGGAAAAAAAAAAAAATTCAGAACTGCCATCAATACCCTGAGCCCAGATGGTATCATTTGGAGAGTATTATCTCCATATACATTTCTAAAGATTGAATTATTGATTTTTCTGTAACAAAATTTTGATACTGAAATATGACTGACTGAGCTCACACATCTACCCTTATTTCAACTTCAATTCCCACAAAATGACCAACCTCCCCCCACTCCCCAAATCAGATCCTTAATAATGTAGGGAAACAAAAGAATGCCATGCATGTAAGAGAGTTTGGGAATAATTCTGAAGGACGGATATAGGCAGACAGTATCAGATCCTAGGAAAATAACAAAATTGAAGCAAACAAATACATAAGATACTATGAGGGCAGGAGGGTTTAGGCAGCTCATGTCCAAAGTCAACATAATGTGAAACAGAAGGCAAACAGTAGACACCATTAGGTACCAAGGACTCAGGAAATAAGCCACCCATAAACAATATATGAGGGATTCTTTGAAAAAGGAACATTCTTGTTGTTCAGTCTTGTGTCTTACTCTTTGTGACCCCACGGACTGCAGGACACCAGGCTTCCCTGTCCTTCATTATCTTCCAGAGTTTGTTCAGATTAGTGTCCACTGAGTTGGTAGCTCTATCTAATCATCTCATCCTCTATTGCCCTCGTCTCCTTTTGCCTTCAATCTTTCCCAGAATCAGGGTATTTTCCAATGAGCCAGCTCTTCACATCAGGTGGCCAAAGTATTGGAGGTTCAACTTCAGCATCAGTCCTTCCAATGAATATTCAGGACTGATTTCCTTTAAGATTGACTGGTTTGATCTCCTTGCAGTCCAAAGGACTTTCAAAAGTCTTCTCCAGAACCACAATTTGAAAGCATCAATTCTTTGGTGCTCACCCTTCTTTATGGTCTAACTTTCACATCCATACATGACTACTGGAAGAACTATAGCTTTGACTATATGGATCTTTGTTGGTGAAGTGATGTCTTTGCTTTTTAATGCACTGTCTAGGTTTGCCACAGAGAAGGAAATGGCAACCCACTCCAGTACTCTTGCCTGGAAAATCCCATGGACGGAGGAACCTGGTAGGCTACAGTCCATGGGGTCGTGAAGAGTCAGACATGACTGAACAACTTCACTTTCACTTTTCACTTTCATGCACTGGAGAAGGAAATGGCAACCCACTCCAGTGTTCTTGCCTGGGGAATCCCAGGGATGGAGGAATCTGCTGGGCTGCCGTCTATGGGGTCGCAGAGTTGGACACGACTGAAGCGACTTAGCAGCAGCAGCAGGTTTGTCATAGTTTTCCCTCCAAGGAGGAAACGTCTTTTAATTTCGTGGCTGCAATCACCATCTGCAGTGATTCTTGAGCCCAAGAAAATAATATATGTCACTGTTTCCACTTTTTATGTTTTCCATGAAGAGATGGGATTAGATGCCATGATCTTCATTTTTTGAATGTGAGATTTAAGCCAGCTTTTTCACTCTCTTCTTTGACCCCTATCAAGTTGTTTATTAGTTCCTCTTCACTTTGTGCCATTAGAGTGCTATCATCTGTGTATTCTGAAGTTGTTGATATTTCTCCTGGCAATCTTGATTCCAGCTTGTGCTTCATCCAGCTGCTTATTTCGCATGATGTACTCTGTGGATAAGTTAAATAAGCAGGGTGACAATATACAGTCTTATCGTACTCCCTTCCCAGTTTTGAACTAGTCGGTTGTTCCATGTCTGTTCACATACAGGTTTCTCAGGAGACAGGTAAGGTGGTCTGATATTTCCATCTCTTTAAGAATTTTCCATAGTTTGTTGTGATCCACACAGTTAAAGGCTTTTGTAGTCAATGAAGCAGAAATACATTAAAGAAAAATTTCCTTGCTTTCTCTATGATCCATGAAGTTGGCAATTTAGTCTCTGGTTCCTCATACCAGCACAAATAAAAATAAACACAGGCAAACGTGAAGAATATACAAGGAGTAGTAAGAAAAGGGATTTGTTTATTGAGTAAAAATGCTTAATGATCACAAAACGCATAAAATGATTGCCTTTGCTCTAGATCTTTTGTTCTTACACTAGCAGCCAAAGCAAGAACAAAGATGTCAGCAAAGCCTCTGTTGAGAAATTCTAACTTAGACATAATTTTGACTCATCTTCTATTCTGGGCATATCATTACCCCCTCACTTCAAAATCAGAGTGTGTGGGCAAATAGAAGTGGAGTGGAATGGCTACATGAGCAGTTAATTGTGTTTTCCATGTAGACAAAAATAGAAGATTGAAATAGCCTAATTAACAAGCTTGATTAGCTGTGTATATACATATATGCACTCAGGCACATTTCATTTGTACCAACAGAGACCATACCTTCTTTTCAAATATGAATGGAACATTCACAAAAATTGTTTCTAAAGCAGAATAAACAGAAAATCTCAATAAATTCCAGAATGCAGAAATTATATAGGTCACATTTTCTGAAGAAGCTACAAAAAATAAAAAAATTAGGCTTTGATATAAAAAACTGGCAAAACAATTCTTTTTTTTTTAGATTTAAAAACACCCTTCAAATAAAGAGAAAATAAAAACTGAATTTATAAGCTATGGATTTAGAAGTGATACAGACAAAGCGATTGTCAGAGGAAAATTTGTAGTCTTCAATCCTGGCATTAGAAAATATGAGAGACAGAAACAGAATAATAAAGTTAATCAAAAATAATAAAAGACAGGCTTTCAAAAATAAAAGATAATTTAAATAGATTTCTGGCCATTCTGAACAAGTAAAAATAAAAACAGAACAAACAAAAAAACCCCAAACAGCAAAAACTGGACACACATAAATAGAAGTAGAAAAGTTTTCACAACTGCACTGATGAAAAAGATTATAATTGAAGAAAACTCTACGCCAACACTTTTGGGACTCTAGATGAAAGCCATGATAATCTAGGAAAGCACGAATTATATTGAAGTAAAGTAGCTCAGTCGTGTCCAACTCTTTGTGACCCCACTCTTTGCAGCCTCCCAGGTTCCTCTATCTATGGGATTTTCCAGGCAAGAGTACTGGAGTGGGTTGCCATTTCCTTCTCCAGAAGATCTTCCCACATCAGGGATTGAACCCAGGTCTCCCGCATTGCAGGCGGACGCTTTATCCTCTAAGCCACCAGGGAATTATATTAGAATCCCTCTTACCCATCATTGGAAAAGACTCTGATGCTGGGAGGGATGGGGACAGGAGAGGAAGGGGACAACAGAGGATGAGATGGCTGGATGGCATCACCAACTCAATGGACATGAGTTTGAGTAAACTCTGGGAGTTGGTGATGGACAGGGAGGCCTGGAGTGCTGCGATTCATGGGGTCGCAAAGAGTCGGACGTGACTGAGCGACTAAACTGAACTGAACTATCCATCACAGTCCAGACCTGTAGTCAGCTGATTTAGTGAAAAGATGTGCTTAAGGGAGAAATCATTAAAAAAATGTCAATCTGCAAATATTTTACTGTAATTGAAAACATAAAAACATATATTCAGTTCAGTTCAGTTCAGTTCATTTCAGTCGCTCAGTTGAGTCCGACTCTTTGCGACCCCATGAATTGCAGCATGCAAGGCCTCCCTATTCACGGGGTTCTCAAGGCAAGAATACTGAAGTGGTTTGCCATTCCCTTCTTCAAGTGGGCCACATTGTATCAGACCTCTCCACCATGCCTGCCCATCTTGGGTGGCCCCACAGGGCATGGCTTAGTTTCATTGAGTAAGACAAGGCTGTGGTCCTAGTGTGATTAGATTGACTAGTTTTCAGTGATTACTNCCCCTCCCACCAATGACCTCCACCTCCACCACGGCTTTAAAAAGTGAGACTGCCCAGTGGAGACCAGGGCACAGACAGTACTGACACCTGTGAGGCCGGCGCCTCCTGGTCGCGGGGTGGATGAGCTCTGGCCAGGCTCCCAGAGACTCAGGCTCTGCCTGGGTCTGGGCAATGGGTGTCACACCTGCCTTGCTCATCCCACTCCAAGGACCAGACGCGGCGCTGAGGAAAGCAACTCTGTGCCACAGGAAGCAGAGGCGGCTTGGGGCGGGAGAGACCCTCCCAAGAGGGGCCGGAGGGGGTCCAGCCCTCTCCGCCTTCCCCTTCCCATGCCAGGGCCCCGAGCCCGGCTCCAGTGGGTAGAGTCTGTGTGCGCTGGTGCCTGGCTCTGCTTCTCTGGTTCTCAAAGGCGGGGTGGCTAGGTAGCCCCCACCAGGGTACCTTTGGCAAGATCTGGAGAACTTTTCGGTTGTCACATTTCTGGGAGGCAGCTCCCAGCATGAAGTGGGTCCACACCCTACAACACAGGGCAGCCCCTCACAACAAAAATGACCGCAGCCCCAAAACATTAAGAATGCCCAGGTCGAGAAACCCGACTCTCCTTACTGCCATCCGCGGAGGGCCCCTCACACTCGGCTCCCACCCCGTTGCTAGGCCCCCCCCGGATGCACAGGTGGGGTGAGCTGGGTACCTCCCAGCAGCCTCCCTCCCAATCAGGATCCTCAGGGGCGGGAAGAGGGGCCTCAGGGTCAGGGGCCAGGGGCCAGGGGCCGGACAGCCCACTTGGCTGGGGGGTCTCATCCTCCTCCTGGCCTGCCTCCCCCATCCCTCCCGAAGGATTCCGACATTTCTAAACTCGTTAACTTTTAATTACTACCTTCCCTCTGCCTGAGTACACTGGCTCCATGCCATGTACATCTCTATTAAAATTCAATTTATGCCCATCATAACTAATTCCTGCACTTCAGCTTTCTCACCAGCAGCCTTCAATGTTCAGACAAGATGTCCAAACTCACAGTCGAACTGGAGTAAATCTCCAAAGAGGCTGGTAACACACAGACAGGGTCTGGTTTTGTTGAGGAAGAAGGGGTCCAGACTTTCCAGGAGGGTGGGAATGAGGCCGGGGCAGAAAGAGTATGGTGGGGAGAGAGGTGGTCTAGACACCAAGCACACACTGGCCCCTGGGCTGGAGTCGACATTTCCAAAGACCAGCAGGAAGGGAGTGGGAGGTGGGGTGGGGTGGGGAGGGAGCTGGCATTGCCTCGGGCTGATCTTCCTCGCCGAGCTCTGGGCCAGGTGGACAGAAGGTCCTGATTCTCCACCGGGTGAACCAATGAGCACCTCCTGATGTTCCTTCATCAGGCCTGGAGGAAGGAGACCTCGCTCGCCTTAGTCCTGTGACTTTGAGCTTTGGGCGGGGAGCTGAACCAGGAAGATGCGTCCCTCGTGTATGGAGATGGCTTCCCTTAGGAGCTGGACGTGCAAGGACTGAGAACGAGAACCGAGGTGAGCGTGGCCAGCACGGGACAAAGCAGGGGGTGAACGGCCGTCTGGAGTATCCGTCATCAGGAGTTAGGGACGTCCCTGGTGGTCCAGAAGCTGAGATTCTGCGCTCCCGATGTAGGCGGCCCAGGTTCGATCCCCGGTGGGGGAACTAGAACCCATATTTGTAACTATGAGGTCACACGCCTCAACTGAAAGATCTCACAGGCTGCACCTGGGCTCTCCGGTGGCACTGGTGATAAAGAACTCATCTGACTCGCAGAAAACATAAGAGACGTGAGTTCGATCTCTGGGTTGGGAAGATCCCCTGGAGGAGGACACAGCAACCCAGTCCACTATTCTTTTCTAGAGAATCCCGTGGACGGGGGAGCCTGGCAGGCTACAGTCCATAGGGTCGCAAAGAGTTGGACAGGACTGAAGTATCTTAGCACGCACGCATGCGGCAACTAGAAGATTCCGTTTGCTGAAATGAAGACTGGCGATCCTGCGTGCCACTACTGAGACTTGGTGCAGCCAAATAAAAAAAACAATTAAAAAAAAGAGCGAATGTGTGTGCAGCACTTAGAGCAGGGCTGGGTCCACGCTCTGCTCCGCGCATCAGCCATGACTGGTCCCTCCGTGGTGATTCAGTAGCTGGGGCTGTGCCCTGGCAGTGCCTCTGCCCTAGGGGAGGGCAAGCAGGGTGAGAGAGCTCAGAGCGGGGGCACAGGCTCAGGGTCCCAGAGATCCTGGGTGAAACCTGGCTCTCCAGGTCTGGCTGTGTGACTGTGGGCAAGTCGCTGGGCCTCTCCGAACGGCGATTCCTAACTTCAGGGCAGAGATTATAATAATGGCACCAACCTCCCAGAATCACTGCTGGGAAGACCCTGGCTCGGTTCCTGGCCCCCGTGTGGCGTGTGCCCACTGAGAAGCCCGCCAGCCTCTGCCTCCCTGGCCTCTGCCGCCTGCCCTCATGTCTACGGGGAGGCTGGGGGAGGGGACGGGGTCACTGCAGCGGGCCCTGGGGGCTCCCTTTTATCCTCTCCTCTGAAGGGTTTCAAAAGCGGCGGCCGCCCTGGAGGAGTCCCCTGCTCTGTGCCTACAGCAGGGCTGTCGCTAGTGGGGGTCTCTGCCTTCTCCCCACCCCCGAGCTGGGCGGCTCCCCGATGCCACCCCCCCTCAAAAGGATGTCGGGCTGGCGGCCGGGCTGAGGACCCAGCGGGGGCCAGCCAGATGCCAGGCCTGGCTCACCTGAGCCTCTCTGCCCCCCTACACCCACACCCAGCAGGGCCCAGCCTCAACTGGTCTCACGCCTTCACCCTTGCACCCCAGAGGGTCTGAGGGGCCCCCGGCTTCTCACTCCTGGGGCCAGAAGAACACCATACAGTGATGAGTGGGGCCAAAGGTGTCCCATCAGGGACCTGTGTGCGTCGGTGCAGAAAGGGCAAAACACTCAGGTGGCAGGCCTCCTGGGTCGGCCACTTGCTCCCTGGACGAGCCCAGCCACGTTCCGGAACTTCTGCGAGCCTCCGCAGAAGGAGGGTAAGAACACCTCCCAGTGTTGCTGTGAAATGATATATATTAAGTTCTTGAAAGCGAGTGAGCCTGAATAAACAGTAGTTCTTCTTTGGATTCGTGTTCCTGACTCTGCGTGGGAATCTGTGTGTGTGTGTGTGTGTGGTCTGCCTTGCTGATTTGTTTTTCCTATGTGATTTAAAAATTTTATTTTTACTTTATTTTTTTGGCTGCCTTGGGTCCTCTCGCCTGTGTGCAGCCTTGCTCTAGTTGCGTTGAGCGGAGGCCGCCCTCCGGTTGCGGAGCGCAGTCTGGAGGCCGCTCTCCGGTTGCGGTTGCGGAGCGCAGTCTGGGCCCGCTGTGGCTTCCCTCGATGTGGAGAATGGGCTCTAGGGTGCTTGGGCTCAGCCGCAGTGCACGGGCTTCATGGCCCCACAGTGTGTGGGATCGTCCCAGACCGGGAATTGAACTGCTGTCCCCTGCATCGGCAGGAAGATTCTTAACCGCTGGACCATCAGGAAAGTCTTGCCTATTTAGGTGTGGGAGGAGGGCTACCGGGCGGGACGAAATAATGAGGTTGATGGCTCTGCCAGGACGTGGTCACAAGGACAGGAGGTTGAGGTCTATCCTCCACCATCCTCATGGCCGCTGCCTCACCTGCCGTTTCTTCAGCTGGTGGGAGAGTCCCCATCCAGGCAGCCCTGGCTGGCGACACAGACACCAACGGAGCCTGACCGGATTCAACCTGGAGAGATGCCCCCGACACCCCGTGGGAGGGAAGGGTGCGAGGGATACGAGAGCAAGCTGGCACAGCAGGCTCCAGGGCAACGCAGAGGGCCTGGCCCTTATGTGAGCTACCACCCCACAGAGCCAGGACGCCACACAAACACACCTATGCTTTGCGTGCTCATAACTCATAACCTCTAAACCGGAGAAGGCGATGGCACCCCACTCCAGTACTCCTGCCTGGAAAACCCCATGGACAGAGGAGCCTGGTGGGCTGCAGTCCATGGGGTCACTAAGAGTCCGACACCACTGATGACTCCACTTTCACTCTTCACTTTCATGCATTGGAGAAGGAAATGGAAACCCATTCCAGTGTTCTTGCCTGGAGAATCCCAGGAACGGTGGAGCCTGGTAGGGTGCCGTCTATGGGGTGGCACAGAGTCTGAAATGACTGAAGTGACTGGGCAGCAGCAGCAGCAGCAACCACTAAAGACACATATGAGACCTAAGGAATCACATGTACACCGAGCACCACGACGCCCTAGTGGCTGTTGTTTAGTTGTTAAGTCGTGTCCGATCCCATGGACTGCAGCCCGCTAGGCCTCTCTGTCCATGGGATTTTCCAGACAAGAGTGCTGGCGTGTGTTGCCATTTCCCTTGGAGACACACTCACCTGCACATGACATTTCTGGTGGGTTTGCTATTTGTCTCCTTATTCTATTAAGACAACACCCGCTATAGCCTACCAGCTGCCATTTATTTCATGTCTGTCGCACCTTGACTGCATCTGCCCCGTAGACTCTCACCGAGCCCCCCCATAACCCTCCAGAGTAGGCACGACTGTGCCCAGGTCCAAAGTGAGAAAACGAACTCAGGGTGGCTAGGTATTCCTGCCCAAAGTCACAGAACTAGTTACGGGCAAAGCATGAAAGTATTCAGGTGGGCCTAACCTCAAAGTCCAGGGTATTTCCATTCCGCCCCCAAGGGTGGATTTAGACCCACAAACCCTGCAGAGTCCCTGGGGCTCAGAAAGAGGCCGAGGCTTTCCCCCGTGTGGATGTCTCTCTCTCTCTCTCCACACACACACACTCCACACATCCCTGGCTCATTCCGGGACAGATTCCACTGAAAATAAAGATCCTTGGAGACTGGATGTGCATGCTAACTCCTTCCTTTGCACATAGAATGGGAAACAGTTAAATTTACAACGTCGCTCCCAGTTTTATTTTCTCTCAACTTGCTGAGTAAATTCAGCCATCTTTCTGCCTGAACATTGGATATTATCACCCAACTCAAAACCTGGGGTTTGCAAGAGACAGGAAGACCTCAGCAGAAAGCAGTGGTCAGAGAATCGTGATGAGAAGCTGACTGATCTCTTATATGACGGGGTTTTTAGTATGCATTTATTCCCAAGGGGAAATCAGAATCTTCAGTTGAGCCAAAAAGCAGGAAAGTGCTAGAAATCCAATGGGGACAGGTCAAAAGGACTCAAGAGCCAGGTTGAAGAAGCTCCACTGGCCAACTCTGGGTTACTATGAATGTCCAAACGAATAATGATGGGAATGGATTAAAACACAGATGAAAAATTATGCATGAGTACATATAGGTGTTACACTATTTTAAAGGGGGTGAGAAAGGAAAGATCTTTCATGAAATAATGCTAACTAATACAAGAAAGGATGGAAAAGGTGCTAATCGTAACTATCTTGGTAATAAGTGATAAAGGTGAGACTCATCAATGGATGTCAAACCACTGGCTGGGAGATTCCTGGGGAGAAGAATATTCACAGTCTCCAGTTATCATCCAAAAGGGAGAAGTTACATCGACATCCTGACAAGGGAGAAATCTGTGAATGTCATCTTGACCAGTTGAAAAAACCTACTGTCGCCGATAATGGGACAAACTGACATCAGGTGCATGTAAGTGTGAAGTGTTGAAAAGGATGAACATCTACAGAATATCCCTGCCAAAAAGATGAATGTAATTATGAGAATATAACTGGACAAATCCACACTGGAGGACATTTTGCAAAACTGGCTGAACTCTCAAAAATGTCAACGCTGTGAAAGACAGGAAAGAAAAATGAGGAATAGCTCTGGAGTCTAAAGAATCATGACAACTGAACCCAGTGTGTGGTCCTTGATTAGATCCTGTATTAAATAACAATAATAAGAATGTCCACACAGGTATAAATGGGACCCATGGAGAAATCTGAATATGGACTGTGTGTCAGATAGTAACATTGTATTAATACCAATGTGCAATTTCCCGAGTGTGAAAATTGTGTGGTAGTTCTGGAGGAAAACGCCTTCTTCTTGGGAAATTTTACTTAGGGGTGAACTGACATAATATCGGCAACTAATTTCTTTTTTAAAAAATTATTTTTTTTAATTTGTTTGGCTGTACCAGGTCTTAATTGTGCATGTGGGATCTAGTTCCCTGACCAGGGACTGAACCAGGGCCCTCTGCATTGGGACCACGGAGCCTTAGGCACTGGACTACCTGGGAAGTCCCAACTAATTCTTAAATAATTCATGAATGCATATATGTGTACACAGAAAGAGCAAGAGAGAGTGCAAATGATACAAAATATTAACAACGAATGAATGGTAACAAGGTATACGAGTGTTGATGGTACCATCATAGTTTTTCCAATATTTGGAAATTTGCAAAATTAAAAAGCAAAGAAGGAAGGAAGGAAAAAGCACCCTGCCCTCCCCAGGGGCAGGGGCGGTGAAGGGACTGGTGGGGAGCTTCTGTCTGCCCAACACCCTTTTCCTTTCTTCTGCTAAGAGTTCTCATGTTCACCTCCACCACTGGGCTCCAGTGTGTGGAGCTGCTGGGCAAAGTCCTGGGACTGGGAGCAGACACGTGACACGACCTGGCCAATCACAGCTCTCCGTGCTGCTGCCCCACAGGGATTGGTCGGGGCAGATCCAGGCTGGACCAATAAGAATCCTTCCCTGGGTCTTTCTACATGAATCTTCTCCTATAGGGAAGTTCCTTCTACTCTGAGATCGTGTGGCTGTAAGCCTAGGATTCTTGGACTTCTCAACGTCTCAATGCGTGAGAATAAAGTCTGAATCCAAAGGCGAGCACAGCTGATCAGCCTTGAGCCCAGAGGCTCTGAAAGTATCTAGTTCTTGGTTTTATTAATAAGTCCTGAGACTCCTGGAACCGCCAAGGCACCTGAAGCTCTTCCTTCATTCTGCGGTTTACTTGCATGGTCTTATGTAAATAATTAGAAGCCAAAGTATGTGGAGATGTATTAGGGACAGAAACGAAGGGCAGAGAGAGAGAGAGGCAAAAATGAGTGTGTGTGTGTGTGTGTGTGTGTGTGTGTGTGCGCGCGCGCGCAAGTGCACGCATGTGTGTTTGAGAGATTTACTGAGAGCACACAGGTGTTCTATCCGGAAAGGCTTTCCCAAAGAGCTGGGACCGTGGAGGAAACAGCAAGAAGGTTCTGAAAGGGACAATATTCCAAGCAGAGGAGACAGGACAGTTTGGACAAAAGCAGAAAAGAAGCCTGTCCTGGGCATAAAAAGCCTTCCTGGGGGTGAGGAGGCAAGAGACTGAGCTCCCCGAATGGAAGTTCCTCTATGTCCCCCTGAATAACTCCCATCCAGCCAAGCTCTGAAATGCATCTTTGTTCTTTAGAACTTGCAGGGTAGGGTTAGCAGAAAGATGCTTAGGATATATACACATGGGGGAGGCGATGGCAACAATCTTTCTTCAATAAGAGGCAGTGTGGGTGGTGGTAAAGAATTCAAGCCCTGTGGTCATCTGACTCATATCTGAAGCCCAACTCAGTAACTTGACCTTGCGTGGACTGTTTAATGTAAGCCTCAGTCTGCTCATCTGTAGAATGGGGGAGAAACAATGGAACCTACCCATAGGACTGCTGACAGGATCAAAGGAGATACTCTCAGAGAGCCTATCATAACATCAGCCATGAAATAAATTCTTTTTTGGTTGCCAATGATTATTATCATCATTACAATCATCAACAACACCTGTACCCTGACAACGATCTGGATGTTTCCAGGGTCAGGGGGCTGACAGGGTCCAAAGAAAGCTCATTCCATCACTGGGCAGATCTGAACCTGAAGAGCCAGGATGTGCTTCTGTGTAACACCCACCCCCATGTCCTCGCAGTTTCAGGCACCAGAAGAACCAGATAAGGAATCAACTCTCCTCCTTCTGGGTCCTGCCTCCAGCTCCCTGCCAGCGGAAATCCAGGGCAAAGACACCACTGAGAGTGTGGTATGCCATCAGCATGCTCTGGGGATGCCCACTCAAGCACGTCCACCATCCAAGAGGCTCCAGGGGCTCTTCATGGAAACTGTTAAAACTGCCCAGGGGGCCACAGAGCTTTTAGGAATGGTTCTGGGACCCCGACTGAAAACCATCACAGGGGCCGCTCAGGGAGGCCCCTCCAGTCTCCTCGTGGCTCCCTGGGGAACCAAAGCCCAGAGTGGCCAGACCTGGAGGGCATCCTTCATCCGGGCCCAGGTCTCTCACCACCCACAGAGGGGAGGGTGGTCCTCCCGCCCTGGCCTCTCCTGCTTTCTCGTTTGCCAAAGCGGCCACTCCCACTGAAACCCAGCAGGAGCCTGTGGGGCTCCTGGGCACCAAAGTCGTCTTCTGTGACCGTTTCTTCTAGGCAGGAAACAGCCTTCTGCCTCCATGACCTTCCTTGAGGTCCAGAGTTGCTAATCAGGGAAGGGACGGGTTGCAGAGACAAGGGAGGAGTGGCCAAGAAGCAACAGTGGACGCTTGGGGCGGGGTCCTGGCTCCACCTCAAGGGAGGCACAGAACCATATCTTTGAACACTTTACAGAACTGAAGAGGTAGTGCTGGCCTCCCCTGTGGCTCAGATGGTAAAGAACCTGCCTGCAGTGCAGGAGGCCCGGGTTTGATCCCTGGATCAGGAAGATCCCCTGGAGAAGGGAATGAAAACCCACTCCAGTATTCTTGCCTGAAGAATTCCACGGACAGAGGAGCCTGGAGGGCTACAGTCCATGGGGTCAAACAGTCCAAATAGTCAGACTCGACTGAATGACAAACACACACAAAGTCCAGGCAAGAATACTGGAGTGGGTTGCTGTATCCTTCTCCAGGGGATCTTCCCAACCCAGGGATCGAACCACTGCTATAGAACTCCCCAAATCCTCCTGGGTTGGGACACACAGTTTTTGAGCCTGCTATGTCCCCATTTGTCTGGCAAAGCAATAAAGCTATTCTTTTCTACTTCACTCAAAACTCTGTCTCTGAAATTCAAACTGGCACCTGTGTACAGAGGCCGAGTTTTTGGCATCACCACCAAGCCCATCCAGACCAGTGTTGGGGTAGAGGGAACCTGGGCACCAGGGTCACCCCAAACGCTGGCTTCCTGGCTTCATGAAGAAAAGGATGGTTTCCTGGGAAGGACAGATCCTCAACCAATTAAATCCCCTCCTCTCATTTGCATTCCTGTCCCTGATCTGTATCAATATCCCCAGGGCAAGACAATCTTGTTTCACCAACAACACCGATTATGCACATCAGGCCTAGGGATTAATTACCAGGCACAGGGTTGGGAGCCAACCAAACCGGGCGGGATGGGGGGACAGGAGCAGGAATGCGGGAGAGCCAGGAGAGAGGCTGGAGGCCGTCTGGCTTCGGGGGTGGCTGCCTCACGCTCACTCTTCCACCTGCCCTCGCTGAGACCCGGGCCTCTCTCTCTCTGTGCTCCCCTTTTTCCCCACTTGCTGTGTCCTGGGGAAGCGGACCCGGCCAGCCCACAGCACCATGCAGGGCCAGAGCAGGAAGAGGAGATAAGTCCAAACGCCCAGGGGACCCCACTTCCGTGTTCCCCCTGAATTTCCATAGAACAGAATCTATCCATCACTTACGGATCCCGGGACGTCACATGCCACAGCTCTCTGTTGGACTCAGGCCCCTCCAACAGCTCCCCTGAGACAGCAGCATCTTCTCAGTAGGGAGGGGGTGGGGATCTGGTCACAGCTCACGCTGGCATTGAGTTCCTCTGCCCTAATCATCACCTCTGCCCCTTCCAAGGCTGCCTGGACCACCCTATCGGGGCAGCGCCCCCAGCCCTTCTCCGGTCATCCTCTGCTGGCTGAGCTGGCAGAGTCTTCTCACCCCAGGGCAAGGCTGCCTTGACTTCCCCCCACCCAACCTCCTGCAACTTCTGCCATCCCAGCCTCTGTGGCCCTGGCCCAGAGCGTCCCTGAACTGCCATCCCAGCCCGCTCCCCCTTCAGGTACCGCTGCAGGACACGGCAGGACCCTGGCGGCCGGGAGGGAAGGGGCGGCGCGCTTGCCTGTACTCCAGGGAGAACCTGGTCAGCTCCCGATTGTTGTGCAGCCACTTGAACTCCAGCGGCCAGCTGCCCTCGGCCATGCACGTGAGCACGAGGCGGTTGCCCTCCAGATGCACCTGCGTCCGCACCGGCTCCGTCTTGAAATATGGGGGCACGTCATCTGCGGGGAACAGAGACACCGAGGCACCGGTTACCACTTCTCACCTGCCTACAGCTGCTCTCCTGGAGCCTGGCCTCTGGGAGTCAGACCGGGCAGGCGCAGCGGGGAACGGGCCAAAGTCCTGTGCCCAGGAAGGGCTGGAACTCAGGTCAGGGCTCGTATGCAGAGCGAGTTCTCCCCACCTGCCTCCTCCCAGAAGCTCCTGGGCCCACCCCTTGGCTGCCAATCCGACGCTCCAGAACTCGTGGTCTCTCCCCCCTGGGGATCCCCATCCATCCGACATGCTTTGCTTCTGGTTTCTCCTTCCAGAGAAGAAGGAAGGGTCGGGGGAGCACTTCTGCACTTTAGCCAAAGGGAAAATAAACGTCACATGGAAAAGGGGGGAAAGGGAGACTGGAGCTGACACGCAGCACTACTAAGGCCCGACTGCGCAGTGCAGGGAACGTGCTCAGCACTCTGTAACGACTCACATGGGAACAGAAGCTCAGAAAGGGTGCCCACCTGTATACGTACAACCGACTCATGTTGCTGTGAAGCAGAAGCTAACACAACATTGTAAATCAACTGAACTCCAACAAAAATTAATTCTAAAAAGTGAAAAGATAGATATCTCAAAGGAAGCACGGATAGGACCCCTGGGTTGGCAGGAGTGGCAGGTGATGGGTGGCCTGAGTCCTGCTTCCCAAGGCTGCAGGAAACCCTTCCAGGCGCCAGGGGCGGGGGTCCCTCTAGTGGGCGCCCCCTCCACCACCAGGCTGCTTGATCTTCCACCTGAGGTTGTGGGCCAGCCTGCCTCGATCTCCTCACTCACACCAGGTTGGCTGTGGGGCCAGAAGAAATGCCGCTGTCTGGGCTGTGGGCCTGGGGTACAGCCCTTGCTCTAATCTCTTCCCTATCGCTTTGACCCGACTCAGCCCAGCCAAGCACGAGCCCCCTGCAGCTCCCCTTGACACAGTGCACGCAGGACCCCAGGCTTCAGGGGACCACTTAGACCAAAAGCTTTGGGTGGAAACAGAGGCTTTCTGTCTTCCGGCCAGTTGGAAAAGGGGCAGAAGTGAAGTAGACGAAGGGGTTGACAAAAGAACTGGGAGACTCAGGAAGGGGGAGAGGGCCCCCATGCCCATCCTTGCGCAGACCTGTGTTTTAGGGGAGGGGCTGCGCTGGGGGAGGGGCCCGCACTGGAAACAACACAGGGACCAAAGCACTACTGGGTTCTGGGTCGTCCCGGGGCTTTAACACCCTCTCACCGGATCTAGCCCACAGCCAGACAGGATCAAAATCCACCTTTCAGAGAGGGGTTAGAAACCTGCCCGGGGTCACACAGCTGGAAGGCAAGTAGCCAGCCCTGCAGGCTAAGCGCTCAGCCCTGCACTTCACCAGGAAGGTGAACCGGAGAAGAAGGTGGGTTTAAAGCACCCACACGAGGACTCAATGTCTTTGCGTCTGAGAGATGGAGGAAGCGAGCTCCAGGAAGCATTGTTCACCAGCTCATCCAGCGAGCACACTCTGTGCGGGGGCTCTGATCACCTGCTCTCAGGGGTACGCCCCGGGGACCCCGAAGCCCTGAGCTGCAACCAGGGCGAGTCAGGTCCAGGCCTGAAAGTGAAAAGTGAAAGAGAAGTCGCTCAGGCGTGTCCGACTCTTTGCCACCCCATGGACTGTAGCCCACCAGGCTCCTCCGTCCATGGGATTTTCCAGGCAAGAATACTGGAATGGGGAGCTGTTTCCTTCTCCAGGAGATCTTCCCGACCCAGGTATTGAGCCTGGGTCTCCCACATTGGAGGCAGACACTTTACCCTCTGAGCTTGCCAGACCCAAATCCAAGCACTTTCCACCCATCACCCTGCCTGAGGGGTGGGCGGTGCACAAAGCCAGAAAGCTGCTGGCAAATCTGGCACTGGGCACCCGACCTCCAAGCTTTGTGGGAGAGGGGTCCCGGCACCACACCCTGTCTGTGCTCAGCTGCCTGGCTGTGGACACGCATTCGTCCCGCTGAGTCTCAGTTTCTCCATCAGGAGACACAGGAAGAGAAACAGCCACTGCGGTATCTTAAGAGTTAAATGAGATAGTGTTAGTCACTCTCGTGTCCAGCTCCTTGTGACTCCATGAACTGTAGCCCACCAGACTTCTCTGTCCATGGAATTCTCCAGGCAAGAATACTGGAGTGGGTTGCCACGCCCTTCTCCAGGGGATCTTCCTGACCCAGGGATTGAACATTGCATTGCAGGCAGATTCTTCGCCACCTGAGCCACCAGGGAAGCCCATTGTTAAATGAGATAACAATTGTGAAAATGCTAGCTCTGTGCCTGGCCCAGAGTAAATGTTCTGCAAACGTTCATTTCTTTTCCAACACCAGAGAATTGGTGTTCCTGCCAGAGAAGGGGGTTCCATCCCCCTCGGCACTGGCTGACGCCCCAGACGGACTTCAGTCTGAGAGTTAATGGTCCACTAGGAGCCCAGACAGTGAAAAACACAAGGCACTGTTCTTCAGGCCTCAGATAAGGGACCAGCCAGAGAAGAGAAAGGGGCACTCGTCTGGGGTCGGGAGGCAGTGACTCAAGGGTGGAAGGGAGTGAACCCAGCAGCGGCCTGGCAGGCCGGGTCGGGGGGTGTGCAGGGGCTGGGGGAGCAGGGCCCCTCCTGCATCCCAGGTGGAATCTTTGGAGGATCAGTGGGGCTTGGAGGCCTGGATCCCCACTCTATCCTCTCACCCTCAGATTTAGCCAGGGTTGGGCATCCTTGGCTTTCAGATAAGTTTATGCATTTGTGACAAAACCTTACTCTGAGCTTATGCACAGACGGACAACTCAGGAAAAGCCGAATGTCGGCTTGGGGCCCAGGTCCACCAGCTGGCTGCAGAGATTCCCACCCAACCCCAAGGTCTCTCCATCTTCACTAGAGACTGTGGGGAGTCTTCCTGGAACTCCAACCCTGCTACAGACCCTCACTGTGGAGGCCACTGGAGGGCAGGCCGAGGGGTGGTCTGATGGCGGCTGGAGGGCAGGTGCAGACATGCAAGGGGTGCGCCCTGCACCACCCTGCCCGCGGCATCTCTCCGTGGGTGCCAGTGTTCCCAGCTCGGAGCTGACACTGCTCACCGGCACATCCGCCCATCACTCTTAACAACGGTCATGTGAGCACACTGCCTTAAAGATGCCCAAGTGGCGCCTCTCCTAGAGTGTGTCCTGAAGGGGTGTCTGCCACCCCCCGGCCCCCCATTTCTGGGGTCCTCACGCATCTCTGGAGCTGGCAAAGGGCGGAGAGGCAGGCAGGCACTCATTTGCCAAGAAATACGATTCCCCACCCTCGGAGGCAGCCGGCTCCTCTCAGTTTAACAAATGGGCACATTCGCACTTCAAAGGCACATTCATATTCTCCAGCAGCTTTCAAGAGCCCTTTGAATCGCGTTCTTAAAAACCCTCTGTTAGCTCCTGTCATCTCTCGTTTGTTTTAAAACAATAACGCTCCCAGCCCCCAAAGATCAGATCCCTTGGAGGTGGGTTGACTCAGAGCCAGAGGAGTTGGTGGGGGTGGGGGGTNGGGGGTGGGTGGGCGGCGGATATGTTTGCACACGCACACGGGCACACGCGCCTGACACCCACACCCTGGCCTCCGCCACCCGGCTCGCGGGTCATGTGCCCCCCACGTCCGCAGTCGCCAATTCATTCCTCAGGCTCTCCTAGGGGCGCCAGTCTGGAGCCAAATGGCTTCTGCTTGGATGGGCTGATTCCAGAGGCTGCTGGAGATAATGACTTGAGGGAAGAGGGAGGTGGGGCGTTAGCCTTTCCTGAGAACCTGCTGGGTACCAGATCAGAGCGTCTTCCCTCATTCCAAGCGATCCTAACAAGGCCTCCTGGCTGAGGCCAAGGCTCCCTGCCCCAAGACCCTGAGATGTGACCACACCTCCTTTTCCCAAAGATGAAAGGCACCTCATGTCGGGGCTCATGTCAGGATCCAGGAATTTGGGAGGGAGGCCCACGCAGAACTGAGAGCAGGCGTGGCAGTGAGTCCTGCCAGCCTGTTTTCCTAGAGGGGCCGGCCCTGCCCCAAAGCAGGGAGGCTGGGAGTGTGTGAGCTGTGGCAGGAAAGACTGATGGGAGAAGGATGCTGGTGGGAACACGTGTGTGTGTGTGTGTGTGTCTGCATGTCTTTGAGCATGCATCTGTATGCATCTTTGTATTTATGTATGTATTCACGTGTATGTGTGTGTTCACGTGTGTGTCTGGATGACTCTTTGATTGCATGTGTATCTGTGTGTCTGAGTGTGTGTGTGTGTGCGCACACGCTCATGTGTAGGAACAGATTTCTGCGTCATGGCTGCACAGGTGGGTAACACAGATCATTGACCTTGAGCAAATGACTTTGACTTTCTGCACTTAGGTGTCCTTAGCTGTAAACTGGGGATATGTTTGTTGTGAGGCTTTAATTAAAAAACATAAAGTGCTTAGGAAAGGAAAGTGACTGGTGTGTGCTATGGGAGAGGCAGTTATTACTACTCTTGATCATATAGGCAGCGGGGCAGATCCCCTGGTGAGGAAGAGCTCATACACTCTTGGCAGGGGCCAGCAGCCTCTCAACCTTAGCTCTGGGATTGTGCAGTACACAACTTGGACTACTGTACACGACCTCCCTGCTAGCCACATTCTCAGTGGGGAGGGGATAATGGAGAGTGGAAAAGGGTTGACAGAATCAACGTTCCACAGATGTCATTCTTGTCAACTCTTCCTCACTTTGAAAACTTACACACGGAAGATTTCTTAAGCTAGACAAAATGATTCAAAAATTCACACTGAAGAAAACCATGAAAGAATAGACAAGAAAATTCTGAAAAAGAATGGCAAGCAGAAGAGATTAGCACACATATCAAACTATATCATAAAGCTGCAGTCATTAAAGCAGTGCGTTCTTTCTCAAATGGACTGATGACGCGATGGACCAGAGAGTCTAGAAATACACCCCAGTATATATGGGATGTTTAAGAGAGGCTTAAAGTAGAATTTCAGGTCAGTGGGGAATAGATCAATTATTCAACAAATGGCCTTGGAGCAACCAGGATGCCATTTGAGGGGAAAAAAATCAAGCTGAATCTATTCCTCACACTTTACCACAAAATAAATGCTAGATGGATCAATGTTTTAAACAAAAACAAATGAAATTCTAGAAGAACTAGAAAAAATCACAGGTGCTTAAAAATACACAATCTCAGCAAAGCAAAGAATTTGCCAAGTACTTTCTAAGTACTACACAAACTCCAGAAAGTCATAAAAACAGATTGATACCTTCAACTATATAAAAATCTTGCATGGATAGAAAAAAAGATACCCATAAACAAAAAGCAACAAATGACAAACTGGGGGAAAATATTTGCAACTTCTATCATGGACAAAGAGCTCATTTTCCTGATATAAAAAATGTTCTCATAAATCAATAAGAAAAAGATGAACAAACCAACAGAAAATGGGCAAAGGATATGAATCGTTCACAGAGAAGAATTACAAATAACTTGGAAACACAAAGATGCTGAACTTTGCGATAAGAGAAAGGCAAGGCAAACTCAATAGGATGCTTTTTTTCCTATCACTTTGGCCAAGATTTGAAAACACGATAAAACCCTGGGGCTGGCCAGCCTGTGGAGACCCAGGCCTCATGCACACAGCTTGGTAATTCCATCAGAACTAAAAACGCACCCCTCCATCCACCAGCTCTTTAAGGGATTTCTCCTTCACACACACACACACACACACACACACACACACACACACACGTGCATGGATAAAGTGACAGCTTTGCAAGGGACACTGTGTTTTGCAACAGTGAAAGCTTGGAAATGACCTGAATGTCTGTCAAGAGAGCGCTGGTTAAAGAAATGAGTGCTCCTCCAAACAGTAGAATTCTCTGCACCGAAAGGCTCTGGAACAAATCCTGAGACCTACTGTTAAGTAAAAACTGCAAGGTGTAGAATGGGGTGTGTAATCGGCTATCACTTGGGCACACTTTTTTCTTCAAGGATAAAAATAGATTTGCTTGTACAGGCACAGGCTTCTTCTAGAGGGTCACATAAGACATTGGGCTTAGTGATGCTTTAGGGAGGAGAACTGGGGGACTGGGGCTGGGAGGGAGGGGCCCACACTTTTATTCTGTGTCTTTTCATAACTTTTAGAAAGTGTTTTAAGCTGTTGCTGTTTAGTTGCTAAGTCTCGACCCCGTGGACTGTAGCCCTCCAGGCTCTTCTGTCCATGGGATTTCCCAGGCAAGAATACTGGGGTGGGTTGCCATTTCCTCCTCCAGGGGATCTTCCTGACCCAGGGACTGAACCTGTGTCTCTTTCTCGAGAGCATGCTTGGAAATTCTAACAGAGAGCGCAGCTACTTGTATGCTTGACCAAAGACGGGTCCTCCTCTGTCGGGGATGGCTGTCTTCTTTGACCGAGCGTGCAGCTTCAGGAGGGACGCATGTAGGGCGGTGAGGGAGGAAGGGGACACGGGCCTAGCCAGCCAGGTCAGCCGAGTCCCCCTGGTGATCAATGGGGTGACGGATGTCGCAACCAGATCGCCCTCACATCCCCGAGTCTCTCTCTCGGCAGGCAGGTTCTTTACCGCTGAGCTACCAGGGAAGCCCCACCGTGCCCTACAGGTATGGATTATTTACTTATAATCAGCTGGTAAAGAATCCGCCCGCAATGCGGGAGACCTGGGTTCGATCCCTGGGTTGGGAAGGTCCCCTGGAGAAGGGGAGGGCTACCCACTCCAGTATTCTGGCCTGGAGAATTCCACAGACTGTATAGTCCATGATGTCACAAAGAGTCAGATACGACTGATCAACTTTCACTTTGCATTCGTTCATAACCAGATGTATGCACACAGATGCAAACGCGTTTGTGAGTGGAGAGGATGCGCGGTCACGGGCAGCCCTGCTGGTCATGCTGGAGAGGACGGGTCTTCCGTGTGCCCGGGGCTCAAGGGTGTGGAACGGCTTGGGGCGGGGAGGGGGGTCCCTGATCACCAGAGCTGCTTCTTCCTCTCAAGGAAGAGCCACCAACAGAGGCGAACAAGCGGCCTCAGTCCTGGGCTTCCGCCGAGTTCCCCAGAACAGGGGCCCCTGGCCGCCCGTCCCTCCAAATTCCCACTAAATCCCGCCACTGTCATTCTTCCACTGCAGCTCCCGGCGAAACGGTCCCACAGAGATGCTTATCGCAGCTTTAACCTCTCCCCTCCCTTCAGCCCCTAGCACAATAAGGCCATATTTCTCCGGAGCCTACCCCCATGTATCCCGGGATCTGACCTCCCAGCCAGCTCAGCCCTGGGAACCCCACCGCGCCTGGAGCCAGACCCCCTCCGGCTGGGAGTGCCAGCCAGGGTGAGGACCTCCACTCACCACTAATGCTGCTGACGGGCCAGAAGATGTCTCTGTGCCCTCCAGAGCCTGCTTCATGGGGCACCAAGCCTGGACCACCCCTCCCCAGCTCTGAAAGACCCCACAGCCTCTGCTACTCAGCCATCTCGACTTCTCTGGAAAGCTGGGGACAGGGTGCAGGTTGGGATTCCTGCAGACTTCTCGCCTCACCACCCCCTAACCTCTGCACTAGGCTAGACGATTGACCTCCATGGTCCTGGATTGACCTTCGTCCTGGATTGACCTTCGTGGCCTCCTAACTGGTCCCCGCCCTGGATCTGGCTGGAGCGCAGGTCAGAGGAGGCGGAGGCCCCCAGCAGGCCCCTCTCCACCCCTCCTCTCCCCACACTTCTATTCCTGCTGCCTTGATTTCACACGATCTCGCGAACTCCCCACACGTGAAGTGCTTTATGTCCGTCGCTTCAGTTACGAGTCACAGGGACTTCTCAAGGCCAGTGCTATCTTTGTTCCCATTTTACAGATGAAACTCAGGAACATTCGGTCATACGACCTAGCCACATAGACGTAAACCCAGATCTGGCAGACTTCACAGTTTGGGATCTTTCTGTAGGTGACATGGGGCTTCCCTATGAGCTGTCCCACTCTTCACACCCCGACCTGTGGCCTCACAGGGGCTAAGTGAGGGATGGTGGCCTCTCGGAGGGATTGGAAGTCACAAGCAGGGGCTACACTGGCTGTGTGGCAGAGGCGTTACTACCCCAGCTTTCAATGTCATGGCTCAGGCCTAGATTGGGGGTGAGGGTGAACCACATGGGCTGGCCAGGCATGGGTCCAGAGGATGCTGGAAGGATAATAGGCCACGATCACCCAGGGAAGAGCGGTCTACCTAGGGGTGAGTGTTATGGAGGGCTTGGCTGGTGTGGTGTGGGCAGGGAAGCCTGGGGACAAGACTTCAAAGGGTCCAGAAGATGAACAGATGTGGGTGGGAGGGGTCAAGTAAAATGAGGTAGGGGCTGGTGTCCTGGGGGCTTCTTGGGAAGGAAAGGCAGACCTGAGGCCCCCATCTCGCAGCTCTGCTCGCCACCCAAGCCCCCGGGTGCACCCTTTCCCAGGGGGCTGGCTTGAAGGTCCCAGTGGGAGACAAGAAACTGGGTTTAAATGCCCTTTTCTTTGCCAAGTAAAGTGTGACCTTGAGCACAGTAACCTCCCCAGCCTTCCTGGTCTGTTCATGCAAGAGATTCCAACCTCTGCCCCAGAGGCTCCTGGGAGAACTAAGTGAGCCAACGTATGTCAAGTTCAGAACACAGCGCTTGACCCCTGTGGATGCTCTTTCTTGCTCTTCAGGCCCCTGGAGGTGATCACAGGAGGAGGAGGAGATGGGGAAATGGGGTCCAGGGGTAATATCACCGTCCCACCTATTTTCCCCTGACTTGGTCGCACCCCCTTACAGAAACCATTGTCTCCTGAATGTCCCAAGTCTGACCTTTTAGAATCCAGCTCCCTTCAAACTGGCTCAAGAGCCAAGTCTGGCTTCGGGATGGCTTGTTAGGCCCTGAGCAAAGGTTTGGGACCGGGGTAGGAGCAGCTGGAGCTTCCGTACCACGCCTGCGATGCCTGTTCCTCTGAAACCCAGGTCAGGGAGGTGCCGAGCCTGGGAGCTGCCAGGGCGGGGGCTCAGGAGCAGGGAGCTGGGGGCCCTGAAGTGCGCCATGCAGAAGCCTGTTTGAGCCCCGTCCCCTGGAAATGTTCGGGCAGCAGGCAGCAGGCAGATGCTAGCAGGCAGACAGGGGATGCCAGGCTCCCCAGCTGTTCTTCTCATACCCCGTGCCTGACACGCCTGCCTGCTCCTGCCCCCCCAGCCCCTTGGTCTCTCCCCTCCAGCTCCCCTTCCCCTCCCTGCTTCACCCACAAATGAGATGCTAATTTATGCCCCTTTCCTGTCTCCTAGCAGATGCCTGGCCCAGCTCAGCCGGGTGCTGCCTGCATGCCAAGTGCTTCATTAGCCAGGAAAGAAGGCCCTTGCCCTCCTTAATCTAATCCTCACTGGTGACCTTCAGGAAACCGGGCACCTCCTGACGCTGGGGGCCTGGGAAGGCGCGGCAGTCAATTACACCTCGGCCTCCACAGCTGCAGCCGAATGGATTTCTCGCTCAGAAAAGCGTGTTCAAAAAGCATCTAATGGAACGGATCATCAATTTGTTTGAATACACATCTAATCTGATTAAGGAGGGGCCCAGCCACCAGGGCAGCCAGGGCAACCGAGCCTCGACAGGGCCCTGGGGAGTGGCGAGCTGGGTGGAGGGGCCCAGCCTGGGGAAAGCAGGCGTCGGGGGCTTTGTGTGTCCCAAGCACCCCGCCTCCATCTCCCCAGCCGGCCAGCCCACTGTACATCAGCCAGAGAGTCTCCCTCCTGCCTGCTCCCTCTTCAGGGCTCAAAGTGATGGGCTTTGTAACTTTCTTCCTGATGTTCAGTGCCAGGGCCCCCAGATGTCTGGGGTTACATCCCTTACAGCAGGTAGGACACAGACAGGGGCCGCACGCGTGGTGACGCCCAGGCTCGTGTGTCTTCCACGGGAAGATTGCGGATGGGCCCCTTCACCTCCCAGGCCCCAGAGCTGGGTGGTGAGTCTGACCTTCAGGAGGCCCCAGAGCCATGAAAAAAAAAAAACAACCAAAAGACCAGACATGGGAACTTGTGGTTGAACTTGGCCAGGCCACCTCCCTCTTGAGAACTGATACTCCTCTATGTTCTTCCCACTCTGCAAGTTCTGGACGCTGGGTTACAAGCTGGGCCCCTGGCGTGGGGTTACTTGGATCTGAGTCCTGGCTCAGCTTGCGTTGTTCACTCACTCAGTCATGTCGGACTCTTTGCGACCCCATGGACTGAAGCCCACTAGGCTCCTCTGTCCATGGAATTCTCCAGGCAAGAATATTGGAGCGGGTTGCCATTTCCTCCTCCAGGGGAATCTTCCCGACCCAGGGATCAAACATGCGTCTTTGGCATTGGCAGGTGGGTTCTTTACCACTGAGGCACTTGGGAAGCCCCCTGGCTCGACTACTCTCCAGCTACGGGACCCTGGATGTCTCTCTGTAACCCTTCCGCATCTCAGAGTCTCCAATGGAAAAAGGGGATAATATCGGTGCCTACCCCATAGCCTATGGAGACGGGTAAGGGGTTCGGCCAGCACCTGCACGAAGAGCCCACATGAGGGGAGCTCCTACTATGCCTATTAGTACTTGGTGTAACCTCTGCAAGCCCGTCTCACAGTCGGGGGGCCTCCCGTGGAACCACACAGGTAAATAACACCAGAGCATTCCCAGCCTTGCATGGAAAAAGGATGGTTCTCATTTCCGATGGGTTTATTCTGCAATTAACAGAGGGGAAGGGAGCCCTGCCATACATTTCAGCTGCAGGGTTCAAAGATTAAACTTATACCATTGATTAGAATGCTTTTAGCTAACGGTGCTATTATCATTTCAGTGTATTCAGATTCATGAGAGCTATAAAAATGGTGAGAATAAAATTCTGCCTAACTCCTGGAATCCCTCCCAAGAAGCTCTGTGAGGCCACGTGGAGGACGCTTGTCTTCCCCTTGGTGACCCTGAGGTGACTCACTTGCAGCAATTCTCCAGCTTCACAGCTGGAACTTAAGACAACCCCCCACCTCAGGGTGGGGATGAGGGGCTTGCCAAAACTCAGGTTTAGGGGTCGGCTGCCTGGCCAGGGCCAAAAGACACTTGTCCCTCCGGGCATCAGTCACTCCTCCGGCTGCTTCTCTTTAAGGTCCCCTCGCAGGTGAGCTCTCCCATCGAGTGGGTACCACTCTGACCTGCTCCCCTACTCTCTGGTGATGGAGAAACACCCACCTCCCACAGGCCTGGGGAAGCCGAGAAAAAGGGCTGGGAGGCTTGGAGATGCTTCTGGGAGCTCACAGCCAGTGGAAGCCGCGTCTACCACAGCCAGCGATGCCTCCACCAGACGCAGGGTGCAGAAGGGCTGAGCTGGGAGCAGTGGGCAGTGGTCCGAAGCTTCGCGCAGCACACCTCCCAAGGGCGATCCCCCTTTCTGCCTGCTTCCTGCCCTTGAAAAAGGCCGCGCCCTCAGGGGAGATGGAGCACTGGGCCCGAGGAAGGGGCGTCTGACTTAGCATCAGGACCGACTTCCTAACACAGGGCGGAGAGTCTGGGCGGGGCAGCTGGCCTCCCTGCTCCCAGATGGGCGCTTCCATCGGTGCTTTCTCCCCGCCTCACCTTCCCTAGGATCAGGCTGGGGCTGGAGGCAGCTCAGGGAAGAAAAGAGGACGTGTTTGTGGCAAGCCTAAGGAACGCCAAGCTCCCTCTTTTCTCATTTAACCCTCACGGCCACCTGTGTGTCGGGGTTGGGGGGGAGCTTACGCTTCCTGCCCCTTTGATGACTCTCATCAGAGGAGACAGGTGACCCAAGCTTCAGAGCCGGGTTTCGAACCCACGGCTGCCTGCCCTCCTGCGAAGCCTCCGAGGTCAGCGCCGAGCCGGATCCCAGGGAAGCAGTCTGCGGCGGGGCCCCGGAGGGGGAGGGAAAAGCAAAGCCGAGCCTGCCTCCGCGCTGAGGCTGCGAGATGGAGCCGCCGCCGCCGGGAAGAGCATGCATTCATCAGGCTGCTGACCCCGGCGCACCGGCGTTTTGTGGCGCGTAACAAAGACTGCGGAGCAGAAAATTGGAGTTCAATTTGCCGTCCGTCCCGTGCAGCGTGCAGCCCATTCCAGCCCCTGGCAGGCACCTCCGCGCTTCATCATAAATAATAACACCACGCGGCTCGATGGCCCTTTCAGCAGTTACAGGCCCCGAGCAATTTACAAGCTGGATGATACACGGGGGCCGGCAGGCGCCTGCCCGCCGCGCACGTGGCCCCTCCCCAGTCACCTGCACGGGCACACGTGCCAGCATCCTGCCTGCCGCCGCCGCCTGGGGGTCGTGCCCAGTGGGAGGGAAACAGACCCTGGGCAGCCCTGAGCACTTCCCTCGCCTCCTTCTAAGGCCCCGGTCATCGGCAGGAAGCAACCCCTTCCACCACGGGCCTGGCAGGGACCGAGTCCTCGGTGCCCCTGCTGGACCAAGAGTAGGTGCCATCCATCTGTCTCTTTCCTCCTCTTTCAGAAAGAGACTCTGAGTCCCAGTTGGTGCTAGTGGTAAAGTAACCACCTGCCAATGCAGGAGACATAAGAGGGGTGGCTTCGATCCCTGGGTCAGGAAGATCCCCTGGAGGCGGGCAGGGCAACCCACTCCAGGATTCTTGCCTGGAGAATCCCATGGACAGAGGAGCCTGGCGGGCTATGGTCCATGGGGTCACAAAGAGTTGGACACGATGGAAGTGACTTAGTGTGCACACGCTGGATCTCTGATCCAGCCTGCCTTTGTTACACGAAGTTTCTCTCCTCCAGACCTCACGGGGGAAGGTGGGGGTACAGGAGTCACTGGGACCCACCCCTTCAACCTCCCACTTAACAGAAGAGATGCCCAGGGGCCCCACGTCAGTCGCCTCGTGGAGACCAAGCCTGGAGCTCGGGAGAGCCAGGTGGAGGAAGCCCCACCCAGGGGCTCGGGTGACCAGCCAGTTTCCTCTAAGCAGGCCTGGGGTCTTTCCAGTAGGCAGGGGCTTTGGACGGAGCGTGCCGGGGACTCCAGCCCCCTTTCTCCCTCTTCCCATCAGAGTGGAGCCATGGGTATGAAGCACCCCAGAAGAGGTGACCGCAGAGACTGCACAGAAGTCGGTAGCTGCCAGGAGGTCGGGAGAAAGGGGGTGGGGTGTGACTGCTCAATGGGCAGGGGGTGGGTGTCGTTGCTGGGGGGTGAAAGCGATTGGGAATCGAGTAGAGACGGTAGGTGTCTCACATCGCAAACGCACTCAGTGCCACGGAGCGGCTCCCTCGAAAGCGCTGGTTTTGCCTATGAGTCTCATCTCAGTTGAGAGAAGGCAAGGCAGCCTCGTTACAGCGTGTTTCTCTGTCTCCTTCACTCAGCAGCCCCCTCAGGCCCCCGTACCCTCTCTGCCCCCGGCCCCCTGTGTTCCCTGGGGGGAGGCTGGGGAGGGCTTCGAAGTGCTCTTCACACCCTGAGGGGTGTGCCGGCTCCTGCCTCCACCTCCTCCCCTGACGGGATGCTCAGGGTCCCTCCCAGTTCAGGGGGCTGCGGGGCCTGCTCTCCGGGTCACGGCGGGTGGACTGGAACTCCAGGAAGTCTCACAGGAACGGGGCCAAATGCCCGTCCTGGCCTCAAACATCCTCCCCAGCTGCTGCCCAAGCTGATGGGCTGAGTGCATGAGGGCAGACAGCCTCCGCTTTGCAGGTAGACACAGGCTCCCCGCTCTGCGCTTCTGAACTGAGTCAGAAGCTGAGTTTTCTGAGCAGTCGCTTCCTCAGTGCAGGAGGGGAGTCCTGCCTCACCCCGCCTGCTGGGTCTCAGGAAGCTTCGCTGGGATAAAACTTAAAGAAAGCAGGCCCAGAGGCCTGGCTGAGTGTTCACTGCCTAGGGCCTGGGGCGGGCCTCGCTCTGAAGGCCTCCCGTGGTCGATCACCATCCTGGGTCCAGGATGGGCCAGCGTCTGGCAGGGTAGGGTCCCTCCTGGGTAGGTAGGGTCCCTCCCATGTCCGGTGCCTGGGAAGCGGCCGGGGTGGGTTTATAGGTAAACATCACGAGTGAGTTTTCTTGATGCTCCCACAAAACCCAGGGTTGCCAAAAGCCAACAACCCAGAGTGTGAACGGAGGATGAGAAGTGGAGGATGCAGGCTCAGCCTGAGGTGCAGGAGGTGAGGGCTGACCCCAAGCGCAGGTGGGGATGACAGCCGGGGGCTGTCTGGACCCCCATCCCCCAGGCTGCAGCTGCTCCCATGGCCCACCTGGCTCTGGCCGGCCTGCGCCTGCTCATGTGCAATGGTAGCAGGTGGCTTTTCCGGACGGCAGCCGGGCTGGCTGAAGCCGAGGGACAGAGCCGGCTGAAAGGAGGGGAGCGGAGGGTAGGGGCAGAGACAGGCAGCGGCCCCCTACCCCGTCCCGGGGGCTGCATTCATTATCCTTGCCCGGGAGCCAGCCGGGACTCCCCGCCCTGCCTCTGCATTCTGTCCCTTTGAAAGCCCAGCGCCCATCTGTCGTGTGTTAGAGGCGGCTGAGACGGAGGCTGCAGGCGGTGGTGAGGGCGTCTGCCCGCCACTGTTGATCCCGATGGTCACCCGCCTGGGGGAGGTCGGGGGGCGGCCTCTCCCCTCAGCACCCCCTCCTGCTCTTGCTCCTGACGGCGAGTCCCCAGATCTCATCAGGCTCCACAGCCCTCTCTGGAGGAGCCTGGGCCTTGGCAGCTGATGCCAGTGGCAAACGAGAGAGAGACAGGGATGCAGGAAAAGTCACGCTAATGAGACGCAGGCCAGGTTTACCAAGAGCACCTCCACGGGAGCCGCGGTCCATGTCACGATGCGGTTTGTGTTCCTAGCGCTGGTCCCCAGCCCTCCTGTGTGAGGGGCGAGGCATGCGGGTGCTGCTGGGGCTGGACCTCAGACAGAGCCCTGAAAGCTGCAGGCCGGCCCGCCCCAGCTCTGTCTGTGGCCTCTCATGGGCGCCACGCACCCCAAACTGGAAGAAGCATCTCTCGAACTCGCCTGGTCCAACCCCTTTTGTTGGCAGATGGTGAAACCGAGGCTCAGGGATTTCAGTTGAGGTCCACTTTTCTGATACCAAGTCACTCTGCCTCACTTGATAGCTCTTGGCCTCATTTCTTCCATCTATAAAATGGGCACAAGGGCTTCACAGATGCCCACTGCCCTCTTTCCAAGTTTAACTCCTAGACGGAGCAAGGTCTGGGTGCTTTGGAAAGTTCTTCATGTGTTTCTGACACACTCCCTGTTATGGCTTGAATGATGTCTTCTCAGAGACACACTGAAGCCCTAACCCAGGTGCCGTGTTTAGGCACTTCAGTCGTGTCCGACTCTTTGTGACCCCATGGACTGTAGCCCTCCAGGCTCCTCTGTCCAGGAGATTCTCCAGGCAAGAACACTGGAGTGGGTTGCCATGCCCTCCTCCAGGGGACCTTCCCAACCTAGGGATCGAACCCAGGTCTCCCGCATTACAGGCAACTCTTAACTGGGCCACCAGGGAAGCCCAAGAACACTGGAGTGGGCTGCCACGCCCTCTTCCAGGGGATCTTCCATTTCTGATACACGCCCTCTCGTGGCTTGAACTACGTCCCCCCAAAGATGCACCGACGTCCTAACCGTGGTACCTGTGAATGTAACCTTAGTGGGAAACAGTCTCTTTTTGGTGGGGGAGGAGGGGAATACAGCCTTGGCAGATGGGATCAAGTGATGATGAGGTGATCAGAGTAGGCCCCCCTCCGATATGCCCGACACCCGGGGTGAGGGACCCAGGGGAAAAACAGGCATGTGACGCCAGTGCAGAGACCGGAGGGAAGCCTTGATAAGCCCGGATAAGAGGAAGCTGAGGACACCAGGTGCTGGAAGAGGGAGGGAGCGGGGGAAGGGCTGGCCCCGACGGCGTTCAGAGAGCACGGCCTTCAGAACTGAGAGAGCAGACGCTGCTGCTGTGTTAGAGCACCTGGTTGCTGGTGCGACAGCCCTCAGACACTAAGCCCTCAGGACCCGAGGGGAGGGATGGGAAGGGAGGCGGGAGGCGTGTTCAAGTGGGAGGCGACATGGGTAAATATGGGTGGTTCATGCTGATGGTTGGTAGAAGCCAGCACAATGCTGTGAGCAATCATCCTTTAAATAAGTAAATGAATAAATAATAGGGGACTTCCCTGGGGGCCCAGCGGTTTAGACTCTGCCTTGCAGTGCAAGGGGTGTGGGTTTGATTCCTGGTTGGGCTTCCCTGGTGGCTCAGCTGGTAAAGGATCCACCTGCGAAGCAGGAGACCTGGGTTGGATCTCTGGGTTGGGAAGATCCCCTGGAGAAGGATATAGGCTACCCACTCCAGTATTCTGACCTGGAGAATTCCATGGACTGCATGGTCCATGGGGTCTCAAAGAGTCAGACATGACCGAGTGCCTTTCACTTTCTCTCACTTGGGGAACTAAGGTCCCACATGTGTGTGGCCCAGCCAAAAACTAAAAAAAAAAAAAAAAGCCAGCATGGAGCAGAGCCCCCAACTCCATGGAGTTTCCACAGCTGCTCCCCCAGAGAAGCGAGCCCCTCCTTCATGCTCACTGAGCCTCCCCGGGAAGCCTCTGGGGTCCCCTGTCTTCTGCCATGAGGGCACACGTCTCAGCCGTTTCTGTGCCCTTGGTCCCTTCCCCGGCTGCTGGCACAGAACAGAAACCCACCACCAAATGGAGGAAGACAGAAAGCAGGTCTCCTGTTTCCAGAGGCTTCTGCTATAATTTCTGACCACCCTGCCTCCGACGCATCACGTCCTGTCCTTGGCGTCACCCCTCTACGTGCCCTCCTGGCCCCAGCCTCGTGCCAGCTGCCCTGCGACGGGGCCCCGGCTCTGTTGATGGTGACTGACGACACCCCGCATGCCAGGAAGCCCAGGGCGGCAGGACGGGCTTGTTGGCAGGAGGCAGTGGAGTGACAGACAGCCCACACGGTCTTTCCAGCTCATTCCCCGGAAGCCCAGCCTTTCTGGGAAGGAGAGCGGGGTGGCCCCCACCCCAGCCACCCGCGCACGTGGGTGCCCCCCTTCCTTCATCCTTCCTGGGACCAAAGCCCCAGCCTCCCCCCCGGGGCGCAGCCATGGGCAGGATGTTTGGCTCTCCCAGGCTCAGGAAGCGGATCCGATGTTCCTTGCACTCCCCATTTTTTGCAGCGTTAAGTTGCTTCAGTCGTGTCCGACTCTTCGCGACCCCACAGACTGTAGCTCACGAGGCTCCACTGTCTGTGAAACTCTCCAGGCAACAATACTGGAGTGGGGAGCCATTCCCTTCTCCAGGGGATCTTCCCAACCCAGGGATCGAACCTGTGTCTCCCGCATTGGCAGGCGGATTCTTTACCACTGAGCCACCAGGGAAGCCCCCTTTTTCTGCAGGGAAGCCCCCAACTGGAGACAGTGATCTAGGAGTCTCTCCCTTACTGCCCTCTCCCCTCTGGCTCGACTCCCCACCCCGACCTAGCCAGGGTCCCACGTCCCCGGAGTCAGCCTCCGTCCATGGCTATGAGGACCAGGTGTCTCTGTGTGTGATCCCTGAGCCCACGGAGATGCAGCAATCCCATTGCACAGAGAGGAAAACTGTCTCTCCAAGTCACGGAGTGTCTTAGCCCAGGCCACACAGGCGGTGGGTGCAGGCACTGGGAGAAGGACACGTCCGCAAAGTCCACACTCCTTCTACCGTGACGCCTGAAGCAGGCTGCAGAGGTGAGGGAATGGAATCCGGGCACTCTGTCGGTGACCACCCGCGAGTCCCAGGGAGGCCGGGATGAGAGTCACATCTCCCGCCATGAGCACACAGCTCCCGTGGACGGGGGCTGGACTGCACAACCGTCACACACGGCACGTGGTTGGGGTCAGGCGACCGGCTTCCCCAGGACCTGCATGAGCCCACGCAGGCCGGGCTAGTTCTCCAGACCTCAGTCTCCCTTTGGGTCGAGGCCAGGGTCATCTCTGCTCGTTGTTCCCTGGGTGGGGGGGCGAGGTGTCATTGAGGGCTGGCCCTTGAGAGAAGAATTCAGGATGGGCGAGGGTCCTGTCCCCAGTAGGGTGAGACCCAGGAGAGGTGCTCATGGCGAGCTGACGTAGGAGAGGGTGGGCTCTAGAAGTTGCCCTCCAAGGGCTGGGGCCAGGAGGGTCCCAGGAGACCTCAGCCACGCCAGGGCGTGGGGAGCAGAGGGCCACACGGGAGCTGTGGCTTGGTGGTGGGTAAACCCAGTGTGAGAAAGGGGGGTGGGTTTACAGGAAGGCTACCAGCTACCGGAAAGGACAATAAATTAATAGAATAGGGCTGTTTGGCTGGTGACAAGGGATAAAACATGTGGTCCAAAAAATCCCCATGGGAGCCTGTCACAAGGATGAATGAGAAGGCGAGATGGGGAAGCAGCCTGGAAGAGGCTCACGGAGGCCAAGGAGGCACAGGGCCCCTGACCTTCCTGTCTCCCCTCCTGACTCTCACCATCCCCCTTTGCTTCCTTCAACTCAACACACAGAATGAGGCCCAGAGCATCCTCCCCAGACAGCCCGTCTGGTCCTAGAACCTGCTCCTCCTGGCTTTCGCTGGCCCTTCCACCCCACTGCCCACGCAGGCCCCCCACTCCCCACTAGAGGTTTTGAGCCCTGGACGCCCGTCTCACACGGAGGCTCTCAGTTGTAATCCAGGGTATGCACTTCATTCCTTTGTCCCTTCACTCATCTTGCTTATTCATTGAACACCTACTGCATGCAGGAGGTGGCACAATGAGCTGGAAGAAAACCTCTGCCCTCCGGCTGCTCACAGGCTCACGGGGAGATGGGCAAGCCCTGTGACGGTGGAGGGACGCCCGAGACACATGGCCGGGCCTGGAGGGACCAGCAGGAAGGGTGGGACCAGCAGGAAAGATGGGACCTGCATCGGCCGAGGAAGGCTGTCTCGGGCAGGGGGTGGGTGTGCAGAAGCCAGGAAGCGAGAGGCAGCAGCGGCTTCTGGGGACATCACATGTTTCCATACGACGAGGACAGAGGGTGAAGGATGGTGGCTGCCGGGCATGAGAACTGAAGCGTGGCTGGCCCAGCGGCCACAGGAGCAATCTGCAGGCTAAACTTGGCTTTGAGCCCTGGCTTCTCCAATTAGGAGCTGCACAACCTTGGACAAGTCACTTAAACCTTCTGAGCTGATTTCTTCATTGGAGGAGAACGAGGTGAAGATCATAGCTCCTGCCTCACAGAACCGGGGTAAGGAAGACACGAGAAAATGCAGAGGCATCTCCTAGCCGGGTTTTTGAATACATGATGTGGGAAGGTAAGGGTCTCAGAGAATAAAGGGGCTTACAGATTGCACTCAGGAGTTTGGATGTCAGTTTCTGAGTGTGCATGTTGTGTGTGTGTGCACACACGTGCGTGCATCCTGGGGGCTTGTTAGGGTGGTAGGACCAGCCAAAGCTCCATCTCTAGCCTCTCCCAAGTCTAGTCCCATTTTGTTCCCTGGATCCCAGAGGAGAGTCCAACACAGTCTGAGAAGACGAAGAAGCTGGGGATGGTGTGGAGCAACCCTTAGAAGGGATGGAGTAAAGGACACACATCTTCTTAGCACAGACCGTCTCAAGGTCATGACTCATCTCACCGACCCTTCCGCTCAGTGAACACCAGTTATAGGAAAGGCCTCGGAACACAGAGACGGACAGGCGGCCCCACCGGGAGGCCCTGCAGGCTGGCTGCAGAGACAGCATTCCGGTGGGTGAGGCGTCTCGGAGTACCGCCAGCCGCGGGCGTGGGGACCAGGTCCCGTGGGTCCTGGGGGCGGAGGGGGCTGCTGAGGATTACTGGGGCAGTCGGGGATCCTTGTGAGTCATTCTCTCATGGGTGAGTCCAGCAGCTCTGGGCTGTCACCTCGTGACACCCTGCGACACAGTGGGGACCAAGACCACACAGTCTCTGCGACACAGCGGGGACCAAGACCACACAGTCTCGGAGCTCATGAAGTGACAGCCGCTTTTCCCTGTCCCTCCTGCAGGACAGGAATGGAAGGAGGCAAAGGCAGATGCCAAGAGTCCATCGGGCAACCTCCCTGGAGGTCCAGCAGCCAAGACTCTGCACTCCCAATGCATGGGGCCCAGGTTCCACCCCTGTTCAGGGAATTAAATCCCACATGCCGCAACTAAGAGTTCGCATGCTACAACTGAAGATCGGACGTGGCAAGACTAAGACCCAGCACAACCACATAAATAAATATTTTTTAAAAAAGAGTCCATCAGGGGCTGCTGCTGGGGATTCCAGGGAGACACGATCTCCAGGGAGCAATACCTCCTTCTGGAGACTTCACTGTCTTTTATTTCTGGGGGGAAAGTACTTCCCTGCCCAGAGAAAGAGAGAGAGGATCGGAGAAGAGAGGAGGCTTTAGCTTGGACCCTGGTGGTGGTGAAACTGAGCAGGACGCCTTTGGGACTCCTGGGCATGGAAGCCTTTCCACGTCCCCTGTTCCTTGTTTGTAGGGAACGGACTCCACACTCCACGAGCTTCCCTGAGTCCCACAGAGAAGATTCCAGCGGCGGGTGATCAGGGAAGGGCGTGGAGGCAGAGACAGGGAAGAGCAGCCAGGGAACAGCAGTGCAGCTTCGGGGCAGGTCTGGTCTGTCCCAGGGGATACACACAACGGGATCTGTGAGCTCTTTATGGAACTGAAACCCCCAACGAGTGGAAGATGTCAGCGCTCTTGATTCCAGGGCAGACCAGTACTTGTGCTCAGTTGCTAAGTCGAGTCCTCCTCTTTGCAACCTGTAGCCCACTGGGCTCCTCTGTCCATGGGGTTTCCCAGGGGGTTGCCATTTCCTCCTCCAGGGGATCTTCCCAATTCTGGGACTAAACCTGTGTCTCCTGCATTGGCAGGAAGATTCGTTACTGCTGAGCAACCAGGGAAGCAGGGAAGGCCACCTGAGGCCAGACGAAAGGAACCAGAGAAGCCATCAAGAGTGCACGTGATGAAAGGAGCGCAGACTCTGCACACACCCCAATCTTCCCAGCAACCCCAGCCTTGGACCACCGCTATAAAACCCCTCACCAAATCCCCCTGGGTTGGGATACACAGTTTTCTGAGTCCGCCATGTCCCCCTCTGTCTGGCAAAACAATCAAGCTATGCTTTTCTGCTTCGCCCCAGACTCTGTCTCCGAGATTAGATTCGGCGCCAGTGCACAGAGGTCAAGCTTTCAGCATCAGTGGCTGTCGGGGCGCCGAGAAGTATGGGGGCTTGGGAGCTATTCTGGAGATAGATGGAAAAGGTTCCGTGTTAGATCGGAAGTAGGGGCTTGTCCGAGGGAGAAGGTCAGCGGTGATGGTTCCTGAGACTCACACCCTGGAGGAGAGCTGGTTTGGGAGAAAATGCTGAGTCTAGTTCTGGGTGCATGTGGGTATCCAGGTCTGGGCTCTGGGGCTGGAGAGGGGGCCGTCGAGGATGCATCAGACAGAAACGGGAGCGCCACGACGAAGGGGTTCTGACCACTGCCGAGCACAGCTCTAAAGCCTCAGGGGGCTCTTCGAGTGCTCTGGGTCCCACGGCCCCCTTGATGGTCTGGGCACGCGCCGAGAGAGCACTGCCTTGCGTGAAGTGCCCACCTCGTGCCAGGCTGTCCCAGGGCCTCCAAGGCCCGTCTCACCACGTCCCCACGGTGGCCTTCAAGGTCATCGCCGCCCTTCCAGCAGCCGGGGAAGCAGCCGGGCAGTGAAGCTGAGGGTCTGCCTGAGGTCACAAGGGTGTGACCGGCAGAAGCGGGACTCACACCCAAGCCTGGCTGAGTCCAGTGCCCAGACCAGGTCCCAAGGCAGCCTCCCTCCTCGTCAAGCGCGAGGTGAACAGGGGCTGTCTGCATTGTGTTCTCCCAGGAGGGTTTAAGAATCGGGAGGTGTAACAGCTCCTCTGGTGCTCAGTGGTAAAGAATCCATCTGCCAATGAAGGAGACCTGGGTTCGATCCCTGAGTAGGGAAGATCCCCTGGAGAAGGGCATGGCAACCCACTCCAGTATTCCTGCCTGGGAAATCCCAGGGACAGAGGAGCCTGGCGGGCTGCAGTCCACGGGGTCGCAGGGTCAGACATGACTTATTGACTAGACAGCAACAGAGAACCAGCCTCCCCAGAAGGGCAGAGCTCAGGGGCTCACAGCCCCAGGACCTCCCACCTGCCGGGCACCTACGGCATCACCCCTCTTCTTCCAGAAGAGTCCAGGGGAAGGGCCCCAGTGGGAACGGCAGGGCCCCTCTGTCTCTGCCCCCATCCTGCTCTGTCTCCCTCTGCGGCTGTGTCCACCCATCCCCCATGCCTCCCCCACGTCTGTTGACTCCTGGACGCTGCAGAGCCACCATCCGCAACGGCAGGTCGATCTCTCCGTGGCTCATCTGCTCAAAACACATCATTTATCCCCTCAAGGTCAAAGTGTTTATTTCCGGGTGAGAAGAGGGCCATGCCCCGTCCCAGATAATGTATGGACTGACCAGCACATCCGCCTGCTCTGCGCTGAGGCACAGATGCGGGAGGGGGCAGCTGAAGGGGCCGCCTCACCCTTGCTCCTCTGTCTCCTCTGGGGCCCCTGAACTCTCCCCAATTTCTGCAGCCCCCTCGGGCGGTTCCCTCTCGAGAATGTGTGTGTTAGTCGGTCAGTCGGGTCTGACTCTGTGACCCCATGGACTGTAGCGCACCGGGCTCCTCTGTCATGGGGTTCTCCAGGCAGGAATACTGGAGTGGGTTTCCATTTCTTCCTCCAGGGGATCTTCTTGACCCAGGGATTGAACCCACGTCTCTCGCATCGCAGGCAGATGCTTTACCGTCTGAGCCCCCGTGGAACCCCTCTACGCTCATGGACCCTGAGTATTTCTTTTCTCTGTTCTTTCTTGAGTCTTCTTATATACTTTGGACCACTTAAGCCTTCTGTAAGTATCTTCTTTGGGGGGGCTCGACTCTCTTTTTATTTTTCATTTTTTTCCTGTTGTTGCTGTCCCACACAGCTTGTGGGATCCTCGTTCCCCGACCAGGGATCAAATCCGTGGCCCCTGCAGTGAAAGCCAGACTGGACTGCCAGAGAAGCCCCTTGGCTCTCTCTTTAGTCACAGGGAGAAAATACTTCTCAGGCCAGAAGAAAGATGATTCTGGGGAGAGGAGGGCTGGATTAGCTTGCACTGAAAAGCTCTTATGAGCTGCCAGCAGGGCGCCCCGTTAATGAGTGACTGGGATGGGGGCACTGAGCTTTAGCAGAGGGCAGCCCGCGCTGGGTGAGGAGGGATTGCCTTTGGCCCTTTGCCACCGCTGGGAGCCCGAGGCTTTGGAAAATCCACTCCAGCTCCTCAGGCCTCGAGTTTCTAGTCAGAAACTGGGGGGAGCAACGTCCAGATGAAGGATATTAAACAGGATAGGTCAGGGAGCTGACTTAGAGAAGGCTTTTAATATAAGGGAGCCAGGTGGGCTGGTGTACTTGGTTGAACAGGATCCCCCTGCACCCAAATTCATGGCCACCAGGACCCTCAGACCGCGACCGTCACTTGGAAACAGGGTCTTTGCAGATGGAATTAGGTACGATGAGGTCATACTGGAGTAATTCGTGCGTGCTAAGTCCCTTCAGTCCTGTCCAACTCTTTGTGACCCCATGGACTGTAGCCCACCAGGCTCCTCTGTCCATGGAATTTTCCAGGCAAGAGTATTGGAGTGGGCTGCCATTTCCTTCTCCAGGGGATCTTCCCAACCCAAGGATCAAACCGGGGTCTCCTGCATTGCAGGCAGACTCTTTACCATCTGGACCATGGGCAAGATAGGACAGAAGCCTCCGTAATGCTGGACGCTTCCCATCTGCCTGTGGGGCTGGTGAAGCTCAGCGTGGAGGGGGAGGCGAAGACCCTTCCGTCCACCACCGCGTGGTCTAGGTTGGATCAATACTTAAAGGCGGGGGAAGCACGTTTCTTCACACTTTGCTCCAACTTCTTGTTTCATTTTCGGTGTCCTCATTTTTCTCTACAGGACCCACAGAAGACCAACGACCCCATAAACAAGCGTAGGGATAAGCTTGGGATGGATCTGGTCACTGGTGGGGCCTAGACTGCTGGCTGGATGGAAGCAATCATACAAGAACTGCATCCCCACTGGCTCATCTTAAATCTGTCTTGGTCTTACTTTCACCTACCTGCCTCTAACTTTGTGTCCGCTGGGAGTCTTCACAAATGTGACGGCACCATATTACCTTTTAGGAGGAAACCGATTTGGGCGAAGGCTGGTGGGAATGCCATACCCCTTTGTGATGCCTACAAAGTTCAGTTCAGTCACTCAGTCGTGTCCGACTCTTTGCAACCCCATGAATCGCAGCACGCCAGGCCCTCCCTGTCCATCACCAACTCCTGGAGTTCACTCAGACTCACGTCCATCGAGTCAGTGATGCCATCCAGCCANGAGAGCGCCTCTGAACCCCGTGAACCCGAGTCTTTCTTCCCTTTCCTCATTTCACAATTTAACAGCTTCTTGTTCTCGATTCCCTCCTTATATTCTCTCTGCTTTCCTGATAGTGTTACCTGGATGCGGAGATGACGATAGCCCCGCCCACTGTATGCTACCAAGCCGCCGGCAACTTCCTGCTCCGACTTCATTCCAGACGCACGCTAGAAATACAGGGCACTGGTTTTAGAACTGCCGGCACAAAATGCGTTACTCATTTCACCACGATATATTTTATTTCCATCTAGAAATGATGCCTACTGCTAATGGATATGAAGAAAATTTTATTGTAATTAATGCCAGTTAATCAAGTTGGTGGCCCTTGAAATCTATAAAAGGGAGCTGAGACACAGTTTTACAAGTGGATTTGAATAGAGTATTTAGGAAACAGTAAATGCTGTCATCATCAGCCTGAATTTGGACAGTTCAGCCAGGGTATGTGAATGGCCTTATAGGACTGGGGAGAAAGTCAGGCAGCCGTACTTCTTTGGTGGGAAATATAAAGAGTTCACCATAAAGAGGATAAGTCATCATTTTTCAGCTCTGGAAACCTGTTTCTGAAAGCATTATTTGATGAAAAGTAGAAAATAAGACTGAAGACTTTGGTATTTCATTGTAACCCAGTAAATATGATTTCTAGAAATCTTCTAATATTGGATACATGCTCAAAGAACTTATGCATATTTTAGACAAAAAAAATCTATCCATTTTAGGTGCAGTTAGTAGAAACTAGCAAACTCAAGCTTAATGGACATAAAGACGTGAAGCAAACAACCTTCCGACAGGTAAATAAGCTGACACAAACAGAGATAATATTGAAAATCTTTTTAACAACTGGTATGGCAGGTGCGCAGATGAGCTGAGAGCCTGCTGGCCAGGTGGGAGCAGGGTGCCAGGCGTCAGGATCAGGGGATTCTTTCTTACGGGTTCTGGGAGAAGGGCTCGGTCATGTGGCTAAGAGCTCAGAGCAGTAACTACGCTCTAAGGGGTGGTGAATATCAGTGCTGTCAATAATTACTTTTTTTTTAGTGTATTAAAATTTTTTGTGAATAATTGCTTTTAATTTTATATCTAAATAAAGTTAAAGTGTCTCTGATAAAATATCATTGCTATACAAGTCCTTCAATATTAAATCAAGAGGTACCACAGATTCAGGGGACCGTGGATGCTATGGGCCCACTGTCCCAAGCAGTCTGTTTCTTGCGGACTGAGACCATCTCACACTCTAGGAACCACTGCATCACGTTGCAAAAGCTCTTCCCCCAGTGGCACACACTGTGGCCCCTCCCCGTACTTCTGTTTCCTTGGTCACCAAGGGCAAGGATTTTCAGATGCTGTTTACTTAGGTAATTATTCTGGGGTGTGAGGAGATTAACAGCTGCTTGCCTTCTCTGGAGCTCAAATATGTCTGTGTTTCTTTTTGTTTGTTTATTTATTCAAACAAAATAATTATTGAAAGGAGATTACCTGTAAAGCATTTAAAAAGCTGAAAGAGCAACAGGCCTTGAAGTCTACCCTCTAGGAATTTTTACGTTATCCTAGTATAAGTTTTCCACTAGAAACCCTAGATGCAATTTTTTAGTGTTCTGCTTTTATTAAGTTGTAAAATGATTTTAAAAAAGGAGAAGATTTGGTTTTAACCCTTTGGAAATTATAAAAATAGGGCTGTCAGTCAAATGCATTATATTGTTTAAGGGCAACAAAAATCCATACATATAATTTTATTTCAACGAGGAGTACAAAATTGGACAGCTAAGATTTTAAAATACATTTCATTAAAAAAAAATACATTTCTTATTGCTATTGCAAGACTACCCATCTGTACACGGGGTTATCCCAGGCACAGAAATTAAATTACAACAAAGTACTTGTGGATGTGGATGAAAACGTCTTATACAGAGTCACAGGATTTCAGAACTTCTAAAGACTTCCAAGATCACTTAGCTCAACTCTCAGGGACTGAGCTTCTCCTTCAGTGCCACACAGCTCCTTCGGCTACAACTGACAAAGCCTTTTTATACCCAGCCCAGCATTCCTCTCTCTATGTGACACCAGCAGTATTTCAATTAGACAGAAGAACTTGGCATTTGGAAAGCCTGAGTATCACCATTGGTCAGAATACTGAAAAAAGAAGGCAGAGTTAGAAGATGACAGTATTGTAGCTATGAAAAGACAGACTGCTCAGGGCACCCAAATTTAAGTCGTAAGACGGGGCAGCTGGGTGCTGGAGCAAGTCACTCGTGACTTAGGTCTGGTTTGAACATTGTCCCCAGAATTGTCCCCTAGTTATGTGACGTGTCATGTCATTTCGTTAACTCTGAGCTGCTGGTTCTTCGCTGTGAAGTAGGGATAATACTCAGTTCAGAGCTGCTATGGACTCAGCGAGGTAGTAACTGAAGTGCTTGGGACTCCCTAGGGATTCAGTAGACATCAGCCCTCTGTCTCCCTGGTCCCACTGGGAGCGCGGCTTAGAAAGTACAATATGGAAGAGAGAAACTCTGTAAAAACAGAACATTTAGTCTACCATCAGTTGAATTTCAGTAAAGGATGATGGCATTTGACTAAACGGCTGGGATGTTAGTAGGCACACTTCCCATGCTCCTAAAATGTTCACTCACATGAGCTATTTAAAACTTAATGCAGAGATTAGGAGTTACACAGTATCCGTTCAATATGTCAAAAAAATTTAACCACAGATTTATCCTGAAGGAATGAGATCCTAAAGAACAACACATGAACCCGATCCAGGGAAACCCTATGGAAATCATTTTGCAATCATAAAACCTTGAATGTCGGAAAGGTGATCAAAATGCAACGAGCATTTAATTGACTACCATAGCCCTATAATTAACAGACAATTGTTTTTAGTTAGTGTCTGTCAAAATATGGAATGAAGATTGGATTTCATGGCACAAGGGCCTGCATCTTGGCTGGGAATGGTTTTACCTCTAAAGTTTCCTTTAGGGTCAAATGAGTAGAAACCTGATACCACCAGCTAACATCTAACCCCAGCAGAGGTTTAAACTCAGTGCTAGTATTACATCTTCAAGGATCCTGTTCGTGGTTTAAAAGGTGGCACAGTTAACATTAGATGGGAATAGTGCCTTTTATTTTACAAATGCTATATTTATGCTAAGAGATATAAATATACCTCACTGAAAGAATCCACAGTACCATTTTATTGATTTTTTTTTCTGTATTAAAAACAATTCCCAAAGCTCTTCTCTAGGAACACACTAGCTTGATACTCAAGGCCAACCACAGTCTCACACCTCCTGTTCTTTAGGGAAACTCCTAAAGTCTGTAAGTCTATACTTTGCCATTTTCAAAGTTTTTCTCTATGCCCTTCCTCAGTTCTGTTGCTCTTCCCCAAGCAAGATAGCAAACTCAGCTCCCCATGCTGCTGCTAAGTCACTTCAGTCATGTATGACTCTGTGCAACCCCATAGACCCATAGACGGCAGCCCACCAGGCTCCGAGTCCCTGGGATTCTCCAGGCAAGAATACTGGAATGGGTTGCCATTTCCTTCTCCAATGCATGAAAGTGAAAAGTGAAAGTGAAGTTGCTCAGTTGTACCCCACTCTTCGTGACCCCCTGGACTGTAGCCCACCAGGCTCCTTCGTTCATGGGATTTTCCAGGCAAGAGTACTGGAGTGGGGTGCCATCGCCTTCTCGTCCCATGCAGACTCACTTAGGTACTCATTTCCATTCGTAAGGCACTGTGTCTAAAGCATCCGCTCTGTTTTGGTTAACTTTTTATATGTATGTGATATTAGCTTCCCAGCTTAGTCTATAAGAGCCTTAGGGTTAATGACAGGTATTTAGATATAATGGGGACTCAAATATTTGTTAAGATATTCACGCTTAAAATGTGTCATTTTCAACCTTTTAAACAGCAGCTGATAAACCATCTCACAATTTAAAAGGATACTCAAAAAATCTATTCAAAAAATCTATTCAGGTGATAAACTTTGTAAAGTTTATTGGGAAAAGTCCATTCCCTTTTTGGACAATCTAAGGATTAAGACTTTTAAAAACAGAACATTTAGGACAAAAAGCTGTCAGAGGCTGATGCTTAGCGTCCAAGATGAAAAAAAATACCGTAACTTTCTATTTTTAAACATCAAGAATGGCAACAAATAATGCCAGTCAAATTTAAGGGAACAGAAAGTGTTATTTCCACTCATGGTTAATTACCGATAGGGGTGGGAACATTTTTAGTGTCAGCATATCAGATGACATGCGCCTCCAGGGTAGCTCCAGACACTAAAGAATCTGCCTGGCTTCTCAGGTGGTGCTAGTGGTAAAGATTACCCGCCTCCCAACGCAGGACACGCAAGAGACGTGGGTTTGATCCCTGGGTCGGGGAGGTCCCCTTGAGAAGGACACGGCAACTCACTCCAGGATCCTTGCCTGGAAAATTCCATGGACAGAGGAGCCTGGTGGGCTATGGTCCATGGGGCCACAAAGAGTGGGACACGACTCAGTGATTGAGCAATTACAATATTAGATGACATGATTTCTCACAGTGAAAAAAGTTTTATAAGGATCTTCAAATAGGAGCTTACCCATACATATATTGTAACTTTCTGTGTAACATACGAATATGTTGTATCTTATTATGAATATCAAAAAGATGTTTTTGTAATAATATAGTCTTTTCCATCAGAGAAGGCAATGGCACTCCACTCCAGTACTCTTGCCTGGAAAATTCCATGGACGGAGGAGCCTGCAGTCCATGGGGTCGCTAAGAGTCGGACACGACTGAGCAACTTCACTTTCACGCATTGGAGAAGGAAATGGCAACCCACTCCAGTGTTCTTGCCTGGAGAATCCCAGGGATAGGGGAGTCTGGTGGGCTGCCGTCTCTGGGGTCGCACAGAGTCGGACACGACTGCAGCGACTTAGCAGCAGCAGCAGTGTTTTCCACATTAAGTTTTAGCTTTTTAAGCTATTGCAAGGCAAGCAATGTATTTCAAGAATTTCTGTTCCTCACTGTACTTGTCATTTGTTGTGTAATTAATGGTATAATACATACACATCAA
>SJYQ01045348.1:313403-328828 GCA_006410935.1 Redunca redunca
AACCCTTTTGTCACTGAACCAGAAACGTGATGAATGTTCTGGAAAATACTGGTGAGATGGAAGAAGCCAGCAGCTGTGGCTCCTACCCGCCCCGCCCCCACCCCCCAGCCTGATCCCCCAGGTCTGCTCCTGTTGACGCACCACGTAGCTTCCCCACCCACCTCCCCTGGGCACTGCGGCCCGAGCCCCAGGGTAGGGGGGATACACGCCTCCATCTCTGTGTTGTCACCTCCACCGAGTCGCCTTCGAGTGATCTCATGCATTTTTCTCTCTGTCTGGACCAGGGTTCTCAAGCGGGGGTGGGGGGAACACCTCCTCAGGGGACACGTGATGCTGTCTGGAGATGTTTCTGGTTGTCACGAGTGCAGCGGGTGTGGAGTGGTATCAGCATCTAGTGGGGAGACCCAAAGACGCTGTGATGCCCCATATAATACGCAGCACTGCCCCAAGACGAGGAACGATCCGGCTCCAAATGCCAACGGCGAGGGGTCCTGGTCCAGACTTGGGCTGGGTCCACGTCCACATGTTCCCATGCTCGGGGGCCCGCCCTGGTGCCGCATGCTGGTGGAGTGAACAGCCCGGCGCTCTGCCCCAGCCCCAGAGCGGAGGCCAACCGCTTCCCCCGACAGGAGGCCTGGGCCCGGGAGGAAGGCTGCTGGCCATCTCCCAGCCCCAGAGTCAGGTGCCAGGGAGGGAGGGTGCCCCCGGGAGCCCTGCCTTCCGGGAGAAGTGGCACCTCCAGGAACCTAACGAGCTGCCAGGTCTGGGGTAACATGGCCAGACGTGGAACTGCCCTTCTTACCCACAGGGCTGCCAGGCTGGCGAGACAACAGGTCTGTTAATTAGGCTGCAGTGGCGGCCCCGGGGGACGGTTTCTCTGAGGGAGACGAGGCCGGGGCTCCCTCTTGCACTGTTGCAGGTGAAGCCTGATGCCCGGCTTTGCTGTTTCCAGAGAAGGAAGGCGTCTGCCTGGCACTGGAGCGGCAGCACGGGGTGTCAGAGGCCTGCTCCCCGCGCCAGGCCACCCCAGCCCAGGGAGTTCTCTGTGGCCTCAAGCCCAGCAGTTGGCCCAAATGAGCACTTAAGACATTTAATAAAGAGGGGCCGGGGCTTCCCTGGTGGCTCAGACAGTAAAAAATCTGCCTGCCAATGCAGGAGACCCAAGTTCGATCCCTGGGTTGGGAAGATCTGGAGGAGGAGATGGCAACCCACTCCAGTATTCTTTGCCTGGAGAATCCCATGGATAGAGGAGCCTGGCGGGCTACAGTCCAGGGGGTCACAAAGTGTAGGACACGACTGAGTGACTAAGTGTGCTCGCAGGCAGTAAAGAAGCATGAACGTGAGCAGGCCTCCTTTCTCCTTTCAGGGTCCGCCCTGGTCCTCTCTCGCCATTTCCCTGGATGCTGCGTCTCTGGCTCCTGTCTCTCTTGGGGCCGCTCCCTCCAGCCCTCCCCCCAGCCAGATGCCCGAAGAAGAGCGCTCAGCCACCCCAGACACACAGAAGTCCTCCTTTCTGCGTCCCCTTAAGTTGGGGGTGCTGACGGGCTCGTGCCAGCCACCGCATCCCAACCCACTTCCTCAGTATCTCTGGTCCTGCAGCCCTGGAACACAGACGCTGGCAGCCTGTCTGGGCATCGGTCAGTGGCCGGCGACACAGGTGTGTGTGTCCCCAGCGAGAGTGGAAACAGTCTGGGAAACCCCAAGGCCCTGGACACAGGCTCCAAGGCCCTTATGACACTCCCTAGCTTCAGCTCCACTGTGGTCCCCGCGGTCATATCCGTGCGGCTCCCCTTCGCTTACTTAACTCCCTTCCCAAGGTGCTCCCTACTGCCACGTGGACTCCGCCGGCTACAGAGCGTCGGGGACACAGACCGGACCCCAGGCACCAACAGGCACCCTCTCTGCAGATCCCGCCAGGTCACCTGGCACCAGCAGGCACCCCCCGGCCCCCTCGGCTCCTCCAGCCTGCCCTCCACTCCAGCTCCTCCAAGGAAGTGCCTCTTCTTGAGACTCTGCCCCAGAAGAAGGGTCATTACTGCTAATGCCTTTTCTCCCCCATCTGTTGTGACTGTTTACACTCCACTTGCTAATTAGAGACTAATTAGCTGGTGCTGAAATTCATCACTTTCCAAACACAACACAACGTCAGGAGGAGCACAGTGATGCGGGCAACATCTGCACCTCTGCTTGGAGCCAAGGCGGTCCTGCTCCCCGCTCCGTTCCTCCGGCCCCCTCCTCCCCCCTCCGCCTCCTTCTTCCTTATGGTCCTCCCTTCCCCTCCTCCTCCCCTCCCCCATCCTTCCATAAGCCCCCCGAGGGGCTGGGGATACCTGCTCCTGTATTCAGTTCCCCCAGCACAGCACAGGGCAGTGCAGGGCTCCTGACAAAGTCCCCAGCACTCCCCTCTGATGGAGTGAAGGCAGGCATGAGTGAATGAATGAATGAATGAATGGGGGCCAAAGAGGAGCTGCGGCCAGAGAACAGGGGAGCAGAACCCCCGCCCCCGCGAGCAGCCAGACAAGAAGCCGCTGTGACTCCATGGACGATGACGCTGGACGGGGCACGGGCCTGGGGAAGAGCATCCCTGAGGGGAGGCCAGTGCGGGAGGGATGCTCCGGGCTGGGGACCTGGCCTCTGAAGACCTCTGGGGGCCCTGCCTGTGGGCACAGGGGCAGAGGGCGGCGGAGGGAGGAAAGATGGACAGATGGAAAGAAGATTAAGTTGCAAAAAGCAGGACAGAGGACAGACAGAAGCCCAGAGAGAAGGAACAGAGCCGGGGGTGGCGGTGTCCGAGGGGAGGCTGCAGGGAGTGGAGGCCCTGGCTTGGGGTGAGGACGCCTGATTGCATCTCTGCGGCCCCTGGGCGGCCTTGATTGAAACCATCCATTTGCACGACTGCTGGGAGCAGAGGGGGCCCGAGCGCTGACCTCTCTTCCTCTCTCATCTCAGAGCTCGAGGCTGCTGTTCCCCAAGCTCCCTCTCTGCAACGTGGCGTGGGCAAGGGGGCCCGAGAGGGGCAGCCCTGACTTCTCCGAATTGTCCAGGCCCCCCTGGGGCACGCCGGAAGCTCAGCGGCCTGCTGCCCAGGGTCTCAGGAACCCGGGGGGACACCGGCCTGGGCCTCAAGAGGCAAGCCTTGCTTCGAGCGTGAGCTGGGGCTGCAACAAGGAAGCCCAACAGCTGGAATCTAGGGGGACTCTCATGGGGACATCCCAAAACACCATCGGCCCCTATAGGCCTGGCCAGGGAACCAAGGTCACCGCGACTCCAAACCCTCATCTGCATGTGGGAAACAGGTTTGCGTGTGCAGGTTGTACGGAGTTGCACCTGGGCCTTCCCTGAGGGCTGGGTTACTGGAGACAGCCAGGCTGGGTCTAATTGCCTCCTGGCCACTTTCTTGCTGTGTGGCTTAGGGTGCACTGCCTGACTCCTCGGAGCTGGTTTACCCATCTGTAAAAGGGGACGTCGACATCTCCCCTGTAGGGAGGCTGGTAGAACAAATGAGACCCGTTTCCCCTTTTCAGCCCAGCGTCTGGAATCTCTAAGTAGCGGTGAGCAGTGGCGAGCCTGGCAGACTGCAGGCTGGCTGCCCCGCCGAGAACACGGACCACTTTCTTCTTCCCTTCAGTCCTCACCCGCAGCAGTGAGCTGCTGAGCACTGAACAAGCTCTTCCAGGGCTCCCCTCGCAGCTCAGTCAGTAAAGAATCCGCCTGCAAAGCAGGAGACCCAGGTTCCATCCCTGGGTCAGGAAGATCTCCTGGAGAAGGAAATGGCTACGCACTCCAGTGTTCTTGCCTGGAGAATCCCATGGACAGAGGAGTCTGGCGGGCTACAGTCCACGGGGTCTCAAGAGTCTGCTATTACTTAGTGACTAAACCGCCACAAGAAAGATAAAGAAGCCTCGATTCGCAGTGCTTGTCAATGTCTGTGGTGTAAATACTCCCAGCCTGACCCATTTCAAGTTCTCAGTGGGCATTGCTGGGCACGGGCTGGGAAGAGAGGCACAGCCACCACCCACATGTCACCAAAGCAGGACCAAGGAGCAGAAATCTCTATCGGTGGCTGTCGGTGGGAGCTGTAGGGGAACTGGATCAGGCCAACCGGGCCCCGAAGCCAAAGCTGCTCGGAGCGCAGGTGGTGCTGCGTCTACGAGTGGACTTGGCCTTGCGTGCGCATGGGGGGAGGGGCACAGGCAGCTGGGGGTAATGTACGCCCTGGGTGAGGACCACGCCCGCCCAGAGACACACCTTTCTTCCTAACTCCTCCTCCTCTCTCCTCCCCTATCCTGACACCTTCCTTTGCTCCCATCTTTTAGACACTTCCTAGGTGGCTCAGTGGTAAAGAATCTGCCTGCCAACGCAGGAGACACAAGAGACGTGGGTTCAATCCCTGGGTCGTGAAGATCCCCTGGAGGAGGAAATGGCAGCCCACTCCAGTACTCTTTCCTGGAGAATTCCATGAACAGAGGAGCCTGGTGGGCTACCGTCCACGGAGTTGCAAAGAGTCGGACACAGCTGAGTACATCCTTTAAATACTTGGTGCGTTTCAGGCGCTCTGTCCACCCTGCAAACAGGCCCAGTTCCTGCCCCACAGACATCACGGACCACACCAGTGGGTCTCACCTTTGAGCCTGCATCTGAGTCCCTGGAAGGACCTAAGATGCATGGGCCCCGCCGCCACGGGGTGTCTAATGCAGCCCGTAGAATCTGCATTTCTGGCAAGTTCCCAGGTTTCGCTGCTGCCCCGGTCCTGGGGCCACGCTTGGAGAATCCCTGGAAGCAGGTGGTTGGCCCCCAGGGAGGTAAGCGATGCTGGGTTGGGGAGGGCTCGGGGTGATGGGGTTCAGAGGCTCTTTTCCATCCCAGGAAAGGCTTGACTTGATTCCTCGTTAGCCTCTCAGCCCCAAATCCTCCCCAGTCTAATTAAGAGACAGTCATCAGCCTCGGGAGGAGTAAGGCTCCCCCTCCCACCTCTCTCAGCCCTCCAAGCTCCAGGCTAGGCCACCTGGGCACCTCCTACCGCCCTTCTGTAGCAGGGTGAGATGCGTGATGCGTTTTTAAGCAAAGAGAGAACGGGCCAAATAGGTCACAGAGAGATAGCAGGAGCCCCCATCCCCCAGCAAATGAGGGACCATCACTTTCCCTTCCTTCCGCCCACCAAGACCTCCGGGGGGTGGGGGTGGGTCCCTTTCCTGGGCAGACGGGTGGAGCCGCCATTAACAGAACGCCTCCCAGCCCTGCCCGGCGAGGCTGCTGGGGTGTCTTCCAAGTTGGGGGGCTGTGATCAGGGTGCGAACGCCAGCCCCCTTCTCTCCACGGTCACCCTCTCTCCCTTGCTGCTGACACCCTAATCCCCCAGCCTCCTGAGTAACTAATCCCCCAAATGGGGTCAGGTCTCCGTCCCTTCGCTTTATTTATATAATGGGCTCGGGGACTCCGTCCTCTCACAAGCTTGGGGGCCGCGGGGTGTAGGCAGGGGCGGCCCCTGGGGTGCCGGAGCACCGCCCACCCTGAGGCTTCGGGGACCCTGGGGATGGCCCTTGACTCAGCGGCTCAGGGCAACGATGTGTGAACACATGTGTGCATGTGTGTGCGCGTGTGTGCGCGCGCATGTGTGTGTGTGTGTGTGCGCGCGCGCATGTGTGTGCGTGCGTGCGTGTGCGCGCACGTGTGTGTCTGGGCGCTCGCTTAATACTCAGCCGCAGATATTAATCCCTTTTTATGCAGAGACGATGGATCACAAGCCCCCGGAAATCAAACCTGAAACGTGGCCAGCCTCCCGCCCCGCTCCCCTCGCCCCTGCCACATGGACGCGTGCGCTCACGATGGAGATAAACGAACGGAGAGGCCATCAAAGCAGCTTTTCAATCTGCTGATTCCGCGTGGGGGCCTTCAGAACTCCACGCCGCCCGCCCCCTCGGCCCCAACGCCTGTCGCCTCCGCCTTCCGCTCCCCACTCAGCTCCCCAGCCCCCACGCTTTCATCTCCCAAAGTGAGATCTATTGACCCGGCTCATAAGGGCTCCTTTTATGGGCTCCAGATCTGATAATGGAAAGGCCGGCAGAGAGGGTGGGAAGGGGCAGAGAGGTTGGCCTTGCAGCCTGGATGGAGGGAGGGGGCTGGGGAGAAAGGGCGGGATTTTGTCGGGAGTTGGGGGGTGGGGCACTTTCCTGCAGCAGTCTGAGGCCTAGGCCAGTGGGCATGTGCCCAGCCTGGGGAAAGCATCTCCTTTCACAACGCCCCCCCGACCCCCCATCCCTCCAGTGACTGAAGGAAGAGAACGAAGAAGGGGAGGATGGACTTGGTCTTTCTGGGAGGCTGACCCCGGCCCGGCACATGGCACCCGCTGCCTGAAGAAGGTAGGCCCGTTTAACCCTGCAGGATGGGAGGCCCTCTTCCGATTCTGCACATGAGGAAAGAATGGGCAGGTAACGTGCCCTGGGGGTGGACAGCTGGTACCCCGGAGATGAAGATCCACGACCCCCAGGGATGTGGTTCTCACCCCTTGGCAGGAAGGGCCCGTGGGTTAGAGCACGGACTCAGAAGCCAGACAGACTGGTCTCAAGTAGTTGCCATGATTGTGCCCATTTGATAGAAGGGGAGACTGAGGCACAGAGAGGTTAAAAACCTTCCTAAAGGCACATAGCTGATGACCCTTATACCCGAGTGTCTGTCTCCTGAGCTGGTAACCCCTATACCAGGCTGCCTGCACCTCCCCTCTGCTGGGCCTCCCCACTGGGTCTCTCTGCCCCCTTTTAAAGGGGTCACTAAGGGACTTCTGCCAGGAAGCCACTCTGAGAAGCTGGGGTCTTACACCAGGATCCCAGTCCTTAAATATGCAAGGACTGCTTTTCAATAAACACATAAATAAGTAAACATGTGTGGGTGATATTAGCGAAGAGGACTCGCTGAACGAACCACCTTTCAGCCTCCTAATGAAGAGAATCAAACAAGGTCAAGGTCACGTTCACAATCACGCAGGGTCATGCCGGCCCACACTGCGTGCTCAGTAGGGGCTCCTCCTGAGAAATACAATGAGTCCTTTGAAAGCAGCAAACTCTGCTGTGTGAGAGTGTAGGAGAGGAGGAGGTGGGAAGGGAGTGACATCTATTGGACACCCACTGTATGCCACAGCTGTCTCTTCTCAAACAGAGGATCGAGAAGACTTCAGCCCTAGTATCCCAGGACTCAGACTCCCCCCCCCCCCCCCCCCCCCCACCTACNCCCACTGCCCTAACCTTCAAGGGACTTAGTTCCCCACCCCTCAATTCCATTCTGGTCCCCTCCGCACACCCAGGAGTGTTACCTAGGGTAAAGTGACCCCCCCAAGAAGAAGGGGGCCACGGACCTCAAGAGAAGGGCAGACAGAGGACAGGTGGGGTGGCCCCCATCCTCAGCAGTGCCCAGGCCTCCTGCCTCGCTTCTGTATAGCCTCCAGCCCCAAAGAGGCAAGGAAGCCACATGTGCACTGGCCCCCCCAACCCCTAATCTCTCAAAGAACTAAGGAGAAGCACTGGGGACATTTCCTTGTCGCTTGAAATTTGTTTGGCCATCACTCACCGGACAGGCTGAGCGGGTCCCTTAAAGAGGAAAAACAACCATCAATGGGAAGAGTGAGAAATCATTCGTTTGTCATCAAGGGGAGGTGACGTCTGGGAGGGAGGCAGCCCAGCGGGGCCTGGGCAGGGTCAACTGGAAGGGAGAGGATTAAACACTCAGTGGTACATCAGCCCTGGTCCACTGCACACAGCTGGGCACGGGAAGGGGCCGGGAGGAGGAGAAGGCAGAGGCTGGGAACTGGGGGCTCTGGGGAAAAAAACCATGGGGGTCTCAGGTCCTGCAGAGGTGCTCTGGTGAAAAAAGATGACCCGGCATCACAGTTACAAAGCCACTCGCTTGAGGGGGAACAAGAGTCCTTGATGGGTTGAATTTCGTCCCACCTGAAAGATACGTTGAAGGCCTCATCCCTGGTACCTGTGAACGTGACCTGCTGTGGAAACAGGGCTTTTGCAGATGTATCCAAATTAGAACGAGACACTTAAGGCGGGCCCGACTCCAGCAGGACTGGTGTCCTTCTAAGAGGGGAGAATCTGGACACAGACCCCTGAGGGGGGGACCACGTGACGGCAGAGGCAGAGACTGGGGGGATGCTGCTGCAGACAAGGTTGACCAGCAGCTCAGAGAGAGGAGAAGATGCTACCCCGACCTGAGGGAGCCTGGCCCTGCAGACACTTTGAATTCAGATTTCTGACCTTCAGAACTGGGAGGCAATAAACCTCTGTTGTCTCTGCTGCTGCTGCGAAGTCACTTCAGTCGTGTCCGACTCTGTGCGACCCCATAGACGGCAGCCCACGAGGCTCCCCCGTCCCTGGGATTCTCCAGGCAAGAACACTGGAGTGGGTTGCCATTTCCTTCTCCAGTGCATGAGAGTGAAAAGTGAAAGTGAAGCCGCTCAGTCATGTCCGACTCTGTGCGACCCCATGGACGGCAGCCTACCAGGCTCCTCCGTCCATGGGATTTTCCAGGCAAGAGCACTGGAGTGGGGTGCCACTGCCTGCTTGTGGTACTGGGTTACAGCTGTCTTAAGAAACTCACACAGGCCCCAAGAGTGTTCTGTGTCCCTGACTTGACTTCTCCAATAAGTTCCCAACCAACATCTTTCATCGCCTTCCATCTAAAGCGTAGGTGCCACCACTGACTTCGTTGCTGGGGCCACAACCTAGGAGTCAGCCTTGATCCTCTGTCTCCTTCAGCCCCACATCCAACCAGTTACTAAGTTCTAAGTTACTAAGTGGTCACTGTCTCTAAGACATATTCCAGAATCCAGCCACCTCTCCAGCCCCACTGTTAATTACGACTCCCCTGGTGGTGCCACCGTGATCTCTCGTTTGTAACCCCCGCCCCCACACTCAGCAGCCACTCCCCACAGCCTCTGGGGGCATTTTCCGAAGCAAGTGCAGTCCAGTCTGCCCCCGTGTTTGACTGTCCCAAGTGCCGGGGACCCCACGATTCCACGCCTGGGTATGTATCCAAAGGAACTAGAAGAAGAGTCTTTCAGGGATATTTGGGGACTTCCCTGGTGGCTCAGATGGTAAAGAATCTGCCTGCAATGCAGGAGACTCGGGTTCGATCCCTGGGTCGGGAAGATTCCCTGGAGGAGGTCATGCAACCCACTCCAGTATTCTTGCCTAGAGAATCCCATGGACGGAGGAGCCTGGCAGGCAACAGTCCGTGGGGTCGCAAAGAGTCAGACACAACTGAGCAGTTAACACACCCCGGTGATCCAGTGGTGAAGAACCCGCCCTCCAAAGCAGGGTACGTGAATTTGATCCTTGGTCAGGGAATTGAGACCCCGCATGCCGGGGGCCACTAAGCCCACGCCCTGTCACCAGAGAGCCTGAGTGCCACGATGAAGATCCAGTGCGACCAAAACAAGAGAAAATCATTTCTAACAGATTTTTAAAAAGACACCCATGTTCTGTACCCCCGCATTCATCGCCACGTTCTTCACAAGAGCCAGGAGGTGGAAGCGACCCCAGTGTCCACTGATGGACGGATGGCTAAACAAAGTGTGGTCTATCCACATGATGGAACAGAACCCAGCCTTAAAAAGCAAGGCCATTCCAACCTAGGCTACAACACGAATAAATCTCGAGGCAAAAGATTACGCTAGGTGAAATAAAGTGAAAGGGAAAGTGTTAGTCACTCAGTCGTGTCCAACTCTCTGTGAATAAGTTAGCCACCAAAAGATAGGGCATGATTCCCTTCCATGAGGTAGCTCAAGGGGTCAAATTCATAAACACAGAAGGTACAAGGCTGGGTGCCAGGGGCTGGGGAGGGGGGCATGGGAGTTGGGGTTTACTGAGGACAGAGCTTCCATTGGGAAGATGAAAATGTTCTGGAGATGGACGGTGGTGACAGTTATACAACAAAGGGAATGAGCTTACCACCACAGAATTGTACACTTAAAAATATCACAGTTTATGTTATTTTTTTTTTACCATAATAAAGCAGTTTTAATTAAAAAACCCCACATTTCCACAGCTTCCCAGTGACCCTGGAGTAAAACCAGAGCCTCCGTCCAGGGTCTGTGCGGCCCCCCGGGTCTGGGGGCCTGGGACTCCTCTGTTCCTGACAAGCCGCACTAACCTCCCCTCCCCGTGAGGTCAGCTCTCTGCTCAGGCCGCCCTGGGGCTCAGCAACACTGTCAGCTCGCCCTGGGCACCTCCCAGGACCACCGGCCTGAGGTGGCCCCTCTGTGCCCTGGGCACGCTCCTTCAAGTGGTTCTGAGCAGCCACGACGACCTGAACTCGTGCACAAGCTTTCCTGGCTTACGCCTCTTCTGGTCTGGACATGAGGACCGGGACTCAGCTGTGTGCCCATAGCTGCTTCTCAGAGTCTAGACAGAGGAGGTGCCCAGAGAGCAAAAGAGTGAACTGGTGAGTGGCTGGATGGGTGAATCATTCCATCAAAGGCAGGAGGCCCAGGGTGGCAGGGAGGCACCCAGTCACACCCCAGACTGTGTCAGTGCAGCCAGGGAAGAGCCTTAAGTAGTTTCTAGGCTGTTTCTCTGGAATTGAGGCTAGGCTGCTTGTAGCCATTGGCGACAATGACTAAGCTTTTTGGAACCCTCTCTTGCAGGCAGGCCTCGGGGATTGCACGGACATGGCCCTGAACACACAGGAAGGGAGATCCTCCAGGTACTGCAAGTCTACAATAGGCTGGATCCCTGATGGAGGTTTTACACTATTTCCCCGTTTTGTCCCCACACAAAACTGAGGCTCAGAAAGGTCAGGCTACTGGCTCAGCAAGACCCCATAAGCAGCAGCAGAATTGAGATTCAGCCTTGTTCTGTGTCACCAGGGTCCCCTGCTCCTGACCACAAGGCAGCCCTGCCTCTTCCCCTCCAGACAAGTCGCCGTGCAGTCAGGGACCCAGCTAGAGTGGAGGACGAGACACACAGAAGCAAGGCATGGAGAGATGGTATTGTGTGTGCAGGTCAAGGTTGAAGTTAGATATAAGACAGAGACAGGCAATAGAAAGAGGAACCTCTCCCTTGGTCTTGATGGAAGGGAGTATTAGGTGGTGGTCGTTGTTAATGAACTTCTTGTTTTAGGATAGATCGAAATGTACAGAAGAGTTACGAAGACAGTTCAGAGAAGTTCACACACAGCCAATAGCGTTCCCTACATTGCACGTTATCACGTGCGATTGTCACAACTAAGGGACCAAGGCTGATACCTTCTAAGTAAAACTGCACCATCTACTCAGAGTCTTGTTAGTTTCCCCTTACGGCCCTTTTCTGTTCAAGGGTCCCCTCCTGAATCTCATTCAAGGTTTAGCTGTCTCCCTAGTGTTAGTCAATCAGTCGTGTCAGACCCTTTTGTGACCCCATGGACTGTAGCCCGCCAGGCTCCTCTGTCCATGGGATTTTCCCAGGCAAGAATACTGGAGTGGGTTGCCATTTCCTTCTCAGGCAGAATCTTTACCAGGTGGTGGCTCCTAGACGTCCCTAGGCTCCTGGAAACAGTGACAGTTTCTCAGACTTCCTTGTTTCTGATGATCTTATAGTTTTGATGGTCTCGAGTAGCTTATAGAAGGTCTCCCCATTAGGGTTGCTTGGTTTGTTTTAACGCTTAAAGACTAGGGGGAAAGGATGCTACATACACACACACATACACACAGACGCTAAATAAACACACTTCGCATCTAACTTCAATTCTTCCTGCTGTGACAATGATACTATTAGAGCTTCAATGGGGTTTATCTTTTATCACATTTCTGATGTTCCTAGCAGAATACGGTATCAGGTACGCCATTTATTAAAACATCTCTTTTATGAATGAGGACATGGAGGCTATCTGAAGCTTAAGCATGAGGGCACCCAAAAATCAGTCACAGCATCCCCGACTTGGGTCCCCAGGCCAGAGCCCTTCCTCTGCCTCTGCCGCACGGGGCTTCAGCCTACCTACTCTCCGAGTCAAGCCCCCTCTGGGAGGCAGGCGAAGGCACACGGAGAAGGGATCAGTGGTCCCGCATCGTCACTAGAGCAGGGGCAAGGGCCAAGCTGCAGAGGCCCCACCCCAGCCAGAGAAGGAGGTGCCCAGCTGTGGCTTCAGCTTATGCCCCAGCTGCCGCACCCACAGCCCCCATACAAGGCTGTGCTGTAGTTGTGGTCGAGCGAACCGCCAGGGGCCAGGTGCCCAGTGCACCGGTCTCTGCCAGCTGCTGTGGGATGCCCCCCTCCCCCTGCCAGTGTGGGAGGGGTGCCCTCACGACGGGATTGGCCACTGCACTGGAGGGGGCTGGGGAACCAGTGAAGGAGGGAATCCTGGGGGGTGTGGGGGGGTTGCTGCTGCATGTGCAGAGGGCTGACGGCCAAGGGCTCCGCGGCCTCCTGGAAGAGGGATCAGCGCCAGGCCTCAGCTCTCCCTGCTGGCCGAGCAGATGCGGAGGCGCGGATGACCTCCAAACCACAGGTGACGCCGGAAGGACCGAGGTGAGCAAGCTGAGCAGGTGCGGCTCCCTGTTGAACGCTTCACCCACGTCATCTTTCAGCAGCCTCACCCCGTGTATCCCCGTTTCACAGGTGAGAAGCCTGCGGCCAGCGGAGAGGCCGGGGCGCCTGCCCGTGGAGAGCCCCAGAGCCGGCTCCAAGGTCGGAGCTCACCCGGCCCTCCCGGCTTCTCTCTGCTGCCTCTGCGTTTCTCCTGGCATGTTTACCTTCCCGATTTAGCCAGCTTTTGTTTGGTTTGATATGAAAATGAGTTTGCCCAGAATGCACAGCAGCAGAAAGGAAGGGGGCTCGGGGTGGGCCTGACCGAGTGGCAGGAAGGAGCGGAATTCAAAGCAACCTGTCACCCACGGAGCAGGAATGGGGGTCCACTCCCAGGGAACCCGGGATGGATTCAGATGCCAGTGTGAGAGCCTCATCCCTGGGGCTCAGTTTGGTGAAGATCGCGTGGGGTCTGAGGTCTGAGGCCTGGGTGCCAGCCCTGGCCTGTTTTTGACCGTGTGTCCTGAGGACAAGTCCCTGACCTCTCTGAGCCTCAGTTGCTTCTGATGATAAACAGGGATCGCTGCACCTGTTTGACGGGGTCCCTCTGAGTCTGGGGAGCCCCTGTTGTAAACTGCCAAGGGCCGCTGACTGGAGGTTGTGTTTCTGGAGTCTCAGCTCCCAGGGCCTCCGAAGTGCCTGGGACCCACCATCCGCGGAGGAAAGGGAGCAGGTTCCCAGACCCCAGCAGCTTCTCTGTATCTGGCAGGCCCATCCTCCAGACTGCCCAGCCCTGGCAGTTCTGGGGATGGGACTCAGCTGGGGAAACAAGGCTGACGTTGGCACCTGCCCCCTCTGTGGGAGGGGAAAAGGGAGGGACGAGACTGGCTGGGGTGCTCCCACCCGGGTGCCCCTGCAGCAGCCCTGGCAGAACAGCTGCTGGTGAAGCAGGTTGTTAGGGCAGGAGGGATCTCCCAGCTGGGGTCACCCGAGCTGGGAAGGGCTTCCATCTGCCCAGGAACAGGTGGGGACATGGTGGGCTGACAAGGCAGCAAGGGGAGACTGAGCCACCAGTGGAGGGCCCACAGCAGGGGGCCCTGGGCTTCTCTGGTGGTACTGGGCCAGGCACTTGCCCCCCACCCCCCCCCACCCACAAGGGGCCTGAAGCTTAGGTGACTTGGTGGTTTTCTTTAAGACTACAAACTAGTGCACGTCCCTGGTGGCCCAGTGGTTAAAAGTGCACCTGCTAATGCAGGAGACGTGGGTTCCATCCCTGATCTGGGAAGATTCCACATGCCTCGGAGCATCAAGCCCCGCACGGCAACTACTGAAGGCTGTGTGCCCTAGACGACGTGCTCTGAAACGAGAGGGAACTGCAACGAGAGGCATACGCCCTGCAACTAGAGAGGAGCCCCCACCCGCCGCAGCTAGAGAAAAGCCCGAGAAGCAACGAAGACCCTGCACAGCCAAAAATAGGTAAATAAAACCTAAAACAGAGAACATAAGCTATCAAATATGAAATTACGTGTAGTCTCAGAGGGGTCCCGAGGCTTAAGTTTATTAGCTTCGTGAGAAATTGCCTTTGACCCCAAAAGGTGCCCAGAGGGGACCAGAGTCCCGCAGATGCTGAGAAGTCATGACCCTCATTGGGAAACACACCCCCTGAGCATGCCCCAGGGCGCATGGCCCGCAGACTCACTGGACCCTGGGACACCCAGGGAGGGGCAACCCCAGTTCTTCCCCACCCTCCTGCCCAGGTCTCCAGAAGGGCTGAGGAGGGAGGAGACAGAGGTGGAGCCAGATGGGGGGAGGGGGACGAACCGGGACTGGCGTGAGCAACGCTCATCTTCCCGCTCAGGTGTGGTGCGTGGTCCTCCAGGGATCACCAGACCCCCACCTTGCTGAGAAAGGATTCACACTCTGAGGACAGACGTCCCCCAACTCCAGACCCCGACAGAGGAGACCTAGAATCTATTCAAGCGGCGTCAGGCAGGTTCCCTTTTACCACTGCGCAGAAAATCACTCTGCCGAGGTAAATATCAGGTTCCCCAAACCTTCCCCAAGATGGGATGCAGGAACTGTCATTACAGAAGATGAAGCAGGCCGGGGAGGTCCATCTTCTCGAAGAGCTGCTGACACAGGTCAGAGCACAGGGCAGGGCCTGGGGCGGGGCCCGCCAGCCTCCCGCCCCTCAGAGTCTGGCTGGATCTGCTCCAGGGGGGATGGGGGGTTGCAGGGGGCAGGGACAAGGGCCAGGTGTGTCCTACAGAAGCCCCCGGAGGAGGGGAGGCCAGGCAGCCTCTATGCCCTGGGCGGTGCCCTCAGCCAGCGTGGACCAGGCACCTGCTGGGTGAGGCCACCGCTGAAACCCTGTGACCGACGCCCACCACGGTGAAGGTGGGGTGTGGAGGCAAGGGCCATGATCACACACGAGCACCTCAAACTGCAGATGGGGAGAGTGTCTGAGAGACGCAAGGAGCGCCCCATGGAGGAAGTTACCCAGCATGACCTTAAAGAAGAAAAAGGCCGGCAAAGGATGGGAAGGTGTGTGGTGTGCTTGGGCAACAGGGAGTGGTTTTTAAGGGCCCAGAGGTCAGGGCATCAGGAGATGAGGAGATACTGAAGGTTATTCCTTGAGGACGGTTATCTTTGCTGTTGGTGAACTTGGAGCTGGCCTGGCACCCTCAGCCTGCAGGTGACAGCTCTGGGGACTCACTTGGGAAGCCTTCTTTGGCATGCCCTCATGTGAGGGCTGCGCCCTGGCCTGTGTGTCTCCCCCTTTTCATAGATCGTTGGGCCATCAGCAGAGTTTGCAGCTGGATCTGGCATGTAGCACGGGCTTCATCTATTGGACGGATGGATGGATGATGGATGGGTGGATGGGTGGGTGGAGGGGTGGATGGATGGATGGGTGGAGGGGTGGATGGG